>PITA01002698.1:43929-91160 GCA_004023965.1 Spilogale gracilis | reverse complement strand
CTTAGGCTGGCTGTGTGTTTTCTCTCCTGACCCGACCTTCCGGCGGACCCTCCTTTCATAGATTGTCCCGTTTTTCCTTGCGTCTTGAACAGTCTTCCTCATCCTCAGCCTTTTCACTGAGTTATTTCTACCCCTTCCTTTTAACTAAATTCGATTTCTTTCTGAAGATCCATATCCTCCTACCTGGTGGTTCTTGTTCTGCTACTTTAGGGAGGTTGCTGTCCTGTCCTCCCTCTCCGCTCCAGTATTCCTATCTAATCTTTTACCCTTGGGCGAAATTCCCTGTGCCTTAAAAGCTTTTACTATTTGGCTCATCTACCCTCTTCCCTTACTCAGTGCTGTCATTTGTCCATTACCTTGCTTCTTTCGTTGTTTTAAAAAAAACATAACAAGAACAAAAAAACCCCAACCCCAAACCACCTAATGTTGGCACTGGTTTGTGGGCTTTCTTTCTACCTTTATTGTCATTAGAGATGGGAGACCCTAGTGTCCCTGCGGATGACTGATCCCGCACCTCAGTAGGCCCATCCTCTCCGTTCCTTGTTCTTCGGAAGTCAGCTTCCCTGGATAGGAATCGCAAGGTACTTATACTGTGTGTTCTAAGGACACACCCTCTGTCTTGTCTACCTGGAACTGCTTTATTTCTGAAAATTTAAAGATGGGGCATCACATCTTCTCTTGAACGCTCTTCCAGTGCTCTTGTTCAGTGACTCCTACTGCATCTTTTCTTCAGTGTCATGGAGAAGTCCACTGTGCTGGCCCTTTCTGTGCTCTCTCCCTTCCTATGAACCTCCCGTCTTTGTTCCCACCCTGCCTTTTTTTAAGGTTTCACGGTCCTTTCCTTAAACTGCTCTTTGGCCAGTATTCTCTCTTTATTTTCATTTTGTTTTACCTACCTAGCAAAACCCCAGGCCTAGATGGATACAGTTGTCTGCCTTCATGGTTTCCTGGACCCTTGACTCCTGCCTGGCAGTCTTCCTGTTTTTGAGTGACCCCTCCTGGGAATTTGCTACCAAAGCTGTTTCAAATGTTTGTCACTGTCCTACATTCACTTTCCCTTCATTTAAGTAAGAATTCTGGCCTCTTAATGTATAGCTGGAATAGAAGCTATCAAATTGGGAAATCTTAACTTCCTGCCACAACTCTATAAACTGTGTCTGCTCAGATCTCTTTCCTAGATTTTTCTACTTTTTTTTTTTTTCAAAAAGATTTTATTTTTGAATAATCTCTACACCCATTGTGGGGCAAGAACTTACAACCCCGAGATAGAGTCACATGCTCTATGACTGAGCCAGTAGGGTGCCCCTAAATCTACCTTTGTGTATCTTTTCTTATCAACATTATGCATGCCTCTCTCATTAAACTTAAATAAAGTCTAGCATATTTAGTCCTTTAGTGCCTCTACCCTCTAGCTGCTTCCAGAAACTACAAACCAACTTCTTGAAATAATTGTTTATACCTGTTGAACCCATTGAAATCTGGTTTCTTCCTCAACTCCGACATTTAAACTCCATTCCCTATGGTCACCAGTAACCCCTGTGGCTAAGTCCAGTGACTATCCTTCCTGTCTTCTCTGTCCTTGAAATGCCTCTCTGGCACATCCTTTTAACAAGCAACTCCCCCCAACCCCCAGGACCTTTTCCTAGCCCCTTCCTCAGCTCCCACTTAGAAGTTGATGTTATTCAGGATTCCACTGTGGGTGTTTTTTCTCTGTTATGTGTGCTCTCCTTGGGCCAGCTTATCCACAGTGAAGGCTTTATTTATCATCTATGTGCTGACAACTTCCAAATTGTTATCTGTAGCCTAGATCTCCTTCCTGTACTTCAGATGTCTGTTTCCAGCTGCTTCATGGACATCTGCACTTGGGTGCCCCGCAGTTAATTACAAAGCCAGCATGTCCATAGTTGACCTCTCCTCATCTGCCCTTTTGGCGAAACTGCTCTTAACAGATCTCAGTAACCAGTGCCGCCGCCTACCTAGGGGTCTCTCTGCCTTCAGTTTTGTCCCTCCCAGCCTGTGTCACTGCATAGCAATGACCTTTCTTAGAAGTGATCATCTAAACAGTTCTGATCATATCAGTGCCCTTTAGTCCTTTCTGGCAGCTCTGGTGACCCAGCTCCTACCTCATCGCCCAAACACTTGACCTGCTCATGACAGAGCATGCCCTTCTACCGGAAGTTACTTCTGTAATGGTTCTCTTTCCAACTTTTACACACTATCCTTCATCTTTGTGATCTTAATTTACAGGTCAGTTTTCTTTGGAAACCTTTTGCTGAATATCTCAGGTGGGGTTAAGAACTCTCCTCATTTCTAGCGTAGCTCTTTGCACTTTTTCCTTCCTAGCATGTCTCTCGGTGTATGTGCCTCTTTACTTTGAATTCCTACCAAACTGTAAGTGCCTTGAGGGTAGGGACTAAGCTTTGATCTTTTTCTTTTTAAATTCCTATCATCTAGCACTGTACCTGATAAATAGTAGGCCCAGTATTTAATGGATCATTAATGGTTGGATAGATACGGGATTTTAGAACTGAAAGAACTTTATCTGTGTAGAATACATGTCCTGGATTTTCAGGGTGAATGATCACTGAGTGGCATTTGGCCTTTTGCTGGAGATAATCATTTCAAACAGTGATATGCAAAGGTCAAAACCTTCTTTGAATATATTACCCTTATCTCTTACCCTTAGTTAAGTAACCCTAGCTCGTTTGTTGCAAAATTTAGGCAGACCCATGTTTCTCAGTTCTGGCCACCCATTAACATTCATTTAGGGAGGGTTTTTTTGTTTTTTGTTTGTTTGGTTTTTTAAAAATCTTCATTGCTTCAAATTCACCAGATTAATTTAATTCTTATTCTGAGAGGATGTCCTCTATTTCTACCTTTTTCAAGTTGATGAACAGCAGTCTTATTTGCTCTTTGTTAAAAGAAATAGCAGGTAAGTCTTTATATTATCTAACTTATAGAAGTGCCTGTCATTAAGCTTTTGGAAATTAGAGGCCCTTTTCTATCATTAAGCATTTGGAAATTAGAGGCCCTTTTCTATCTGTGACTCTTCCAAGCTTGACTTGTGAACTCTTGAATTATGATCTGTAACATAAGAATGTGGGCAGTCTCCAGCTGGTGTAATCACTGGCTCCTCGGTGGGCGTGTGTGGTTGGAGTCACTGCTCTTAGATCACACCACTCTTCATGATTGGGTGATAGAGTAATTCCCGAGGGGCTGACCTGAAGCATGTAGGAAAATTTGATTATCCTCACTGGAAGGAGCAGGCTATTATTTATTTATTTATTTATTTATTTATTTATTTATTTATTTATGTATTTATTTTAAAATATTTTATTTATTTATTTGACAGAGCACAGGCTGGGGGCAGGAATAGAGGGAGAGGGAGAAGCAGGCTCCCCACTGAGCAGGGACACCTACTGGGGGAGGGTGGGGCGCTGGGATTATAACCTGAGGTGAAGGCAGATGCTTAATGGACTAAGCCACCATTCGCCCCTTAATTACTTTTTTTTTTTAATTTTATTTATTTGACAGAAACACAGTCAGAGAGAGAACACAAGCAGGGGGAGTGAGAGAGGGAGAAGCAGGCTTCCCGCCGAGCAGGGAGCCCGATGTGGGACTCGATCCCGGGTCTCCGGGATCATGACCTGAGCCGAAGGCAGTTGCTTAACCAACTGAGCCACCCAGGCGCCCCCCCTTAATTACTTTTTAAAATGCTATTTCTTCCTTGGTTTTAGGGCTGAAACACCTCCTGTTCAGCCATTGGAATTTTGGAGAAGTTGTTTGTTGCTTTTGATAACTTTGAGGAATCAGGCTAATTTTTTTTTTTAAGTTTTTATTTATTTATTTATTTGACAGAGAGGGAGATAGCCAAGAGAGGGGACACAAGCACGGGAGTGGGAGACAGAGAAGCAGGCTGGGAGCCTGATGAGAGACTCAATCCCAGGATCCTGGGATCATGACCTGAGCTGAAGGCAGACCCTTAACGACACAGTGAGCCACACAGGCACCTCTGGAATCAGGCTAATTTTTAAAATGATTTTTATTTTATTTATTTTTTTAAAGATTTTATTTATTTGACAGAGAGATCACAAGTAGCCAGAGAGGCAGGCAGAGAGAGGGGGGAAGCAGGTTCCCCGCTGAGCAGGGAGCCTGATTCTGGGGCTCAGTCCCAGGATCCTGAGATTATGACCTGAGCCGAAGGCAGAGGCTTAACCCACCGAGCCACCCAGGTGCCCCTAAAATGATTTTTAGAAGTGTGAGCTTACTCTTAGGGTGCCTGGGTGGCTCACTTGGTTGAGTGCCCAGCTTTTGGTTTCCTCTCCAGTCATGATCTTGCAGTCGTGGAATCGGGCCCCATGTCGGGCTCTGCACTCAGCGTGGGTTCTGCTTGGGGCGCTCTCCCTCTCCCTCTGACCCTTCCCCTGCGCGTGTGCGCTCACTCCCTCTGTCAAAATGAATGAATAAAATCTTTTGAGTGTGAGCTTGCTCTTGACTGCATTTCTTTGTGATAATAATTCTTTTTTTTTTTTTTTAAGATCTTTATTTATTTATTTATTTAACAGAGAGAGAGATCACAAATAGGCAGGCAGAGAAAGAGGGGGAAGCAGGCTCCCTGCCGAGCAGAGAGCCCAATGTGGGACTCGATCCAAGGACCCTGAGGTCATGACTTGAGCTGAAAGCAGGGGCTTAACCTTCTGGGCCATCCAGGCACCCCTGTGATAGTAATTCTTGATAAAGTCTGTTTCTGCTGCTCAACTGGTATAATATTTGGGATCTGTTTTTATTTTTTTAGATTTTATTTATTTATTTGAGAGAGAGAGAGAGACACTAATCAAGGGGAGCAGTAGAAGGAGAGGGAGAAGCAAACTTTTTACTGAGTGGGGAGCCCAAAGTGGGGCTTGACCCCAGGACCCTGGGATCATGACCTGAGCTGAAGGCAGACGCTTAACTGAGTCATTCAGGCACTCCTATTTTTACCTTTTTTTTTTTTTTTTTAAGATTTTATTTATTAGAGAGAGTGCATGTGCATGCATGCAGTTATGAGCAGGGAGGGGTCGGGGTCGGGGTGGGGAGTAGAGGGAGAGGGAGAAGCAGACTTCTCCCCCAGCAGGAAACCTGATACTGGGCTCGATCTCAGGACCCTGAAATTACAACCTGGGCTGAAGGCAGATGTTTAACTGAGTGAGCCACCTAGGTGCCCCTTGGGATCTATCTGTCTCATAGAGACTCCCATCTTCACAGCCTTAGAAGGGTGTGAGGAGCACCTCAGATTGGCTCTCTTTCCTTGATTTTTGTACCAACACAACTGTAGTACTAGGGCCCTCAGGAGTTAACACATTCTTGGTATGTGGTTTACAAGTAACATGTCATAGATGTGAGACTGCAGGAATTACTTGGATCAGTGAGCACTATAGATTTGAGAAATTTAAATACTGAATGATAACAAATATTTCATTCTTGTCATTGAAAACCAAAAATGGAAGATAAAACACGAACCCTATCATAGAGACATAAGAGAACAGGTTAGGTTGTTCATCTTTTTCTTCCCCAGGCCATTTATGAATCAGCTCTATTTTTTTTTAAAAAATACATATTTTACAAAACCCTGGCTTCCAACAGACTGAGTTTATGAGGACTGATGAGTTCTCAGGATACATCTAAATCTGTTTTCAGAATTGCCTGTGTCTAAAAATAACGTGGAGGGGCACCTTGGTGGCTTAATCTGTTAATTGGCTGCCTTTGGTTCAGTTTATAGTCTCAGGGTCCTGGGATCCAGCCCCACATCAGGCTCCCTGCTCTGCAGAGGGCCTCTTTCTCCCTCTCTCTCTGCCTGCCGCTCTGCGTACTTTACTCTTTATCTCTCTGTCAAATAAATAAATAAAATCTTTTAAAAAATAAGAATAATATAGGACTTAGGTTAAGCAATCAATGAACAGTTGATAAATCCATCATCACTGCTAGTTTAAAGATAGTGTTGGTAACTTGCTTCAACTTTGGAAGGAGGACGGTAGGGGTTGGGAAGATGTCTGTATAGTTTCAGCTATTCTGGCTGATATTTTTTCTTTTACCTTTCCCATTGTTTACTTTGACTTTCTAGTCTAATGGAGACCTTCCTAAAGGGTGGACATAAATAAAATATGCATGCTTTTTTTTTCCTGCTAATGATGGTAAGAGAACATCTGTTGTCAGGTTTGGTCTTTTATGATGAATTGGCTCTCAGAAAAAGAACTTGACTTATTCTTTTTTTTTTAAGATTTTATTTATTTATTTGACAGAGAGAAACACAGCTAGAGAGGGAACACAAGCAGAGGGACTGAGAGAGGGAGAAGCAGGCTTCCCGCCGAGCAGGAAGCCCGATGCGAGGCTCGATCCCGGGTCTCCAGGATCATGACCTGAGCCGAAAGCAGTTGCCCAACCAACTGAGCCACCCAGGTGCCCTGAACTTGACTTATTCTAGGTGCAAGTTTGTCGTTTCTTCCCTCTTCCGCCTCCAGGAAAGGCACTGTCGGCTTTCTGTTCAGTGAGGGAGCGTTGGCTTTCAGATGAGGGAGCTCAGCCCACAAGCCATGGGTCTCAGCTTGTGCTAGACAGAACTTTGTTAAGTGAATCAGAGAGTCTGAATTATTCATTCTCTTCCTCATCTTGCTGTTCATATCAAATTCCTGCTGTGTCTTTGGGGCATCTTGCCAGTCTTCAGCATAATTCCCTTGCTTTGTGCGGTGTGTGTGTGTGTGTGTGTGTGTGTGTGTGTGTGTGTGTCTGTGTGTGTACACATGAGTTGTGCCTCTGTTGAAGCATTCATGATTGCCTAGGAGAGGAATATTTATTAAGCACACATGGGCAAAAGCACAAGTGTTCACTCCAGATCACTAAAAATATAGTGGACTTACTGCTTTTATAATCTAAAGGAGAGGTTAGGATTGATCTTTTTCTTGTCCAGGACACAGAATATTCTTTCTAGGCAACAAGAATTTACTGCCTGAGGAATTATGAAGATGAGTCTTCTGTGATCTGATTGGAACACTGAGGACTGAGACTGTTCTCTTTTTATTCTCTAATCCTGTTGTCTCTTCTTCAGTGTTTTTAAGATGTCTCCTTCATGAGCTCTGTCAGGACTAGAAGGGCTTACAATGGTCTAGTCCAGAGGTTGCAAACTGGAGGCCTGTGGTCTGGCCCTTACATATGGTTTTTTTTTTTTTGGCTTACACACTATTTTGAAGGCATGTGGATTTAATATTTAAACTCTGGCAGACCACACATGAAATCCAGAGTCCTGGCTCTTCAGGGCAGTAGAGGGCCTTCATTCCTGCAGGGCGCACTCTCTTAGAACTCACAGTGGCTCTTCCCTATAGGAGTTCCTGTTCGCTCCAATACCATACAGCTTCTGCCTATGCACTCACTTTTTATTTACCTCTGGTGAGCATTATAATCCCGCTCAAAACCAGTCTACTTATTTTACAGAGAAGAGAAAGAGATTGGTCCCACACATTACAGATAGTGGGAAAAACTTAGGTGAGGATTCAAGCTTTTTGACTCTTACTTGATTATGATATTTCTGCAGGTTTTTTTTACCAAGTCTTTTTCTTACCATTATGTTTTCTATTCATTCAAAATGTTCATTTTGTAGGTACTAAAAGTAAATGCTGGGAATGTAAAAGGAATATATGATCAATCTGCCTGTTTTTGATTCAGTCTTGAAAGACTAAATGAGCCTGCCTTTGGGGAAAGTTATTAGCCAACATTATTTTGTCCTGTTAGATTCCTTTATTTTCTTCATATCACTTAACTACCATCTGTAATTATTTTAGTTTCCCTCCTTGTTTACTGTCTGTTTTCCTAAGTAGAACGTAAGCACTCTGAGACCAGTGATTATGTCTTTTACAGTGTTGTATCTCTGTTGCATGAAAAAATCCCTGATGCTGAGTAGATTCTGTTTTTGATGAATGAATGACTAAAAGAGGCAATATATAGAACTGGGCTTTGAAGGATGAATAGGAGTTTTCCATGCAGACAATGGAAGGGTGTTCCAGACAGGAATATTGGTATGAACAGAGTCATGAAAATACACAGTGTGTTCTTGTGCTTCTTTGGGGTTGGCCACAAAAAGCTGTTTTTGATAACAGAAAGACCATCTGGATTTGAAAGACCCTGGATCCTTGGTTAAAAAAAATAAAAGTCATAAATTAAATGTGTTTATGAGTCAAAAAATTCCAGCTTTTTCTGTTCCCTCCATAGTCTTTTAGTGGGCCATTCATTATAATTAGTGATTTATAGAACATCACCGGCATATTTACTAAAGTAGTAGTATAGGACAGATATAAATTAAGGGCGTGGTTCTAATATGCCTTCAGTCTAATATTGTGCAAATCCAGGACAACAGGTTATCTTTAGGGTATCTAATGGACCAAGCAGTGAATTTCTGAGGGTGTAGGGCACAGACTCTCAACATTAGTGAGCTATGCATTAGAATCCCCTAGGGAGTTTTTAAAAATTTCATTCCTTGGCCATCTCCCATCTAGGCCAGTTAAATCAGGAACTCTGGGGATAGGACCCAGGAATTCATATTTTTTTAAACTTCCTCAGATGATTCCAGTACACAGCTCAGGTTGAGAACTCTTGACTTAGGGAAACACAAGGGAAGATAGTTGTAGTCTGTGGTAAGTTGAAGTATAAGGAGGGAACCCAGAGGACAGTCATTAAGAAAGTAACTGAAGATCAGAGAAAGATGAGTACCAAATGCTTTCATTCATATGTGGAATTTAAGAAACAAAGAGGGGGGAGGAGAGGCAAAGCAAGAAACAGACTCTTAATTGTAGAGAACAAACTGATGGTTACCAGAAGGGAGGGGGGCAGAGGGATGGGTGAAATAGGTGCTTGAGATTCAGGAGCGCACTTGTCTTGAGAGCCCCAAGTGTTGTGTGGGAAGTGCCGAATCATTAAATTGTACATGGAAACTAATATTACACTGTATGGTAATTAACTGGGATTTAAATACAAATTTGGGGAAAAAGGTAATTGAAGATAATCATTAAAAGATTTTCTGAGTATGAGAGAAGGGGTATTTTAGGAAATCAGTGTAGAAATACATGATTTTTAGAGCAATTAGAATGTAAAGAGGTTAGCATTGTAGGTGGTGCCAGAGGTGGAGGAAGGAAGTACACCTAGCTGTTGAGGAGGGAGAGTCTGAATTCCATGGGGTCCGCTGCCCCCCCCCCCCATGAAGTATCATTCAGAGACTCCAGCTTTCTAGTCACACGTGATGAAAAATATTTCTTTAAGATTTTATTTATTTGTCAGAGGAGAGCGAGAGCTGGGTGCGCACAAGCAGGGGGAGTGGCAAGCAGAGGGAGAAGCAGGCTCCCTGCCGAGGAAGGAACCCCCATATGGGGCTTGATCCCAGGACCCTGGAGTCATGACCAGAGGCAGACGCTTAACTGACTGAGCCATCCAGGTGGCCCAAAACACTGTTCTTGAAGTAAAACATCGTGGGTCATAGTCCTAGATTTCCCACTGTTAGTTGTGTTCACTTAGTTCAGTTTACCAGCCATTTGTTAAGTGCTCTACACTGGGTTGGATTCTGGAGGTAACTCTTGCCCATTTAGGATCGGAGATTCTTAGGGAGTTCTTTGTGTCACTGCAGTTAGGCAGTTCTTAACTTCTCTGGGCCTTTCTCCGTCTGTGAAATGTGGGGATATGATGAAATTTTTTCTGAGGTGCCTTTCAGCTTTGACATCATACTGCAGTGATTCCAAGTAAAATCTTAGCAAAAATCAGCACCTCTTCAGAGTGATTATGGAGTTTTCTTCAGGAGAAAAATAAAAAACAAAACAGAAACCCAAGAAAAAGTATAGCTGTGGGTTTAAATTGGAAGAAACCCAGGACCTTATCACACCCTTCTCCGCCCCCGTCTTACCTTTCTGGCAGGTTCTATGGGTTTTTGACCAGTATACTTGGTAAGGAGGAGGGGAGAGCGGTTGTCCCCAGGGGAGGAAGTAAGTAGCGGCTGGATTAGAGTCTGAGGAGAGCCTGCTAGAAACCTTGTGGTTGTAGAGCTGCCGCAGGGGGGAAAGTGTGCCCCCCAAGAACGTTTCTGAGATCCTCCATCGTTCCCGGCACCTTGTTAAGGGTTCCTGGCTACATTTGTCACCCAGATGAAGTCTAAAATTGGAGGGAAAAATTGCTCCTTGTGCCAGCTGCTCTCAGGATAGCTTAGGAGAACTGGGGCCATGTGTCTTTCTGAGGATTCTTGGTTATTACACATGTTCATTGTTTTCTCTGGGAGGTTGTTGGGAGAGTGAAGAAGTGATAGGGGAATGGGATGTGGGAGGCAAAAAAAAGTTTCCAGGAAAAAAAAAAAGCCTTGAAAAGCTGTGAGAACTGAAGCTGGGTGGGAGTGCCATGGTGCTTTTGTAGGCTTTTAAACTCCTCACTGCTGTCCTCCTTTGAGGCCATAAACTGTTGGTAACTGGTTAGTTTTTAATTTTTTCATGATGCTCTCAGCTTTACCTTTTGTTGTAAATTTACTAGCGACTGTTAAAGGACGACTTTCTTATGTAAATATTGCACTCAACATACCGGTCCAGTGTAGGGGCTGTACCATGATTTCTATTTAGATAACCTGGATCCTCAGACCTCAGATTACTCTCCAACCATTTCCTCTCCCACTGCCCACTTCCCCTCTGTCTGCAGTTCTGGTATGCACCACGTGACCCTTCTCAGCGCCCGAATGCCTAGCACTGTGCTGGCGGCTGAGGATGTGGAGGGAGGCAGAGAGACAGGCGCTATCCCTGGGAGCTCTCAGTATAGAGGGGGGAGAGTGATAGTGAGCAGAGGTGTAATGTGGTGAGTGCAGTGGGAGAGGTGAGTGAGTGCTACCATGGAGGAGAGGGCACCTAATCCAGCCTGGGCAGCTGGGTGGCAGGGAGCAGGCCTGGGGTTGTAATAGGAGCGACATTTCTGTGTGTTTAGACAGTGGAAGCCCTAGGGAAGTACTGGTTTAATGGATAGAACACAGGGAGAGGAGTTAGGACCATTCCTTTGTGGTATTTTGGGTGCAAAAGTACAGCTGCTTTCTTTGCTTCCCACTCCTGGCAGTGGATTATCTCTTCCTCTGGAATTACGTGGGTTGGAGAAGAATGGAGAGGAGTGGGCCCACCTGCATGAGGGGAGAGGGAGGCATTAGGGATGTGGGTGTTTAAAAGCTCTTGGCTATAAGTACAGATGGCTATTTGTGTTACCATTTTCGTAGCTCTTATGCCTGCATTCCCTTTCCTGTGCTTCTCTGCAGGGGTAATTGTGGGGTCCTAACTTCTGTCTCTTCCTGCTGCTAGCTAAAGTAGACACTGATGTGTTGTACATTACAGAGCCTACGAGGACTCCTGTGTGGGTTGTTGTCTTCGTGTTGCCATAAACTTTTGGGGCTTCTGCAGCTTCAGGGGAAAACAGTTTGTTGTTGTTGTTAATAGAAATCCACATTGGTGAAAACATTAGAAAAATGAGTACACCAAATTTTAGTGAGGGATTGACTTCTAAATGGAACTCAAATAACTTTGGTGAGTGTTTGCATTTCAAAAGTGTTAGATACCGAGGGCTGGCTATCCAGGGAAAGGTGATTTGTTTGGGAATGAAGAAAGTTCGGGGTCTAACCGAGGGTAGTGAAACAGGAAGAGGTTGGGTTTAACGGCCAGTCTGCCTTTTTTTTTTTTTTTAAAGATTTTATTTGTTTTATTTACTTATTTAAAGCATGAGTTAGGAGAGAGGGAGAGAGAATCTGAGGCTGATTCCTTGCTGAACACAGAGCCTGACCCTGAGATCACTACCTGAGCCAGAATTGCGAGTCAGACATTTAACTGACTGAACCACCCAGGTACCCCCCGATCTGCCATTTCTTTGTTGTGTGACCTTGTCCAGGCCACTTTTCTCATTAGTACACTGGAGCTAATAATAGCAATCGCTGAGTTGTTGTGACAATTAAACATTTATTATTCTACTACGAAGGGCCTTCCATAGGCTTCTTATTTTTGTCCCAGCAAGGTAGAATCGTTTGCAATTTCTTTCCCCCTTTTGCCTTTGGATATGTCTTTTCTTGTCTGACTTTTTACCTCCTGCTCAGAAAATTTTCCATCATGTAAAACATGCATGAATTCACAAATGTGGCGAATTTAGGTTAATCCTCTCCTGTTACTTAGGTCTCAGCTACTTGATGTTCCCTTTTTAAGGAAACCGTTCCCTGTTCTCACTCCAGTCCAGAAGGTATTCTTTCTATGATGTTCTGTAGCACTCTTTGTCTCCCTTGTACAACTGTACATTTTCTGGAGACGGTGACAGTCATGTGTACCGTCGCGTTACTGCCCTGACGCCTGTGCCACCTCCTTCCCTTCACCGAAACGATGTATGGTCTGAACCTAAGCTGTTTGCAAAACTCAGGACAACACCAAGAGGCATTGTGTAGCCCAGTTGGTTTATAACCAGAAAAAACCCACTTGATTTACACATAATTGATGGTAAAACCTACTTCTTCTAAGGGTAATTTTAGCTTTCAGAGTCACTGAAGCACGGAGCCAAGTAAACCTGATTCTTGGTGTTTTCATAGAGCTTCAGACCTTTGCTGTTTTTCATGAATAATAGTTGTTTTTCTTCTTTGAGGAGAAAACCACTAGAAATTAAGAGTATGACTTCTGGCAGGAATCCAGTGTCAATATGGGGGAAAACAGTCCTATTCCCACCACAACCACTACTTTCCAGAAGAGGACCCCTTCAAACAAAATAACGACTGCCTCTGGAAGTGATATAAACCTAAGGGGAACAAACAGTAGTTTGAGACTCCTCAAATATTCTTGTATTACCCCCACCCGTCTTTCTTTTTTTAGGGCTGTTTAGACCTTGGAAGAGTGAGAAAGTGTGTGTGTGTGTGTGTGTGTGTGTGTGTGTGTGTGTGTGTGTGTGTTCATTAGACAGGGACCTTTCACTCACATGACTTAAATACATTTCCATTGTGGCCATTGGTCTATTTGTCCTGTGCATTGCAAAGTGTGACCCTCTGATGGGTCACTTGGACCTCATGATGGAGTGAGGGCCAACATTCCCTATGGAAGTGAAGGCCAACCACGGCACTTATAACCCTTTATCACTTTACAGGTCTGTCTGTTTCTGTTAGACTGAATTCCTTGAGGGCAGAGATGGCCTGATTCGTTTTGTGTCCTCAGTGGTCAGCACACATGGTGGCATGTCCCTTAGTACACGGTGGTTAGCTGTTCGTGGAACAAGGCAGCATGGCACAGTAGAAGATGGAAGGCTTTCACGTTTGGCAGACCTCAGAGTGGGTGCTGCACTTGTTAGCTGGAGGCCCTTCAGTTTTAATTCTGAGCTTTTTAGAATCAGCTTTTCTGTGAAGGTAAAAGTATTATGCTTTGCACACTTCCTGGCACTGGAGGGATATTATTTTTCCCCAATTATTTATTTTGAAATGACTTTACAGTTAAAGAAGAGGTGCCAGAACAACTAAAAAGCGAAACAAAGCAAAACAAAAACAAGAAAAACTCTCAAAGAAACTATATTCCCTTTACTCAGATTTCCCAGTTAATATTTTATTGCATTTGCTCCATTGTCCACTCTCTCTCTCTTTAAAGATTTTATTTATTTGCTAGAGAGAGAGAGCATGAGTTGGGGAGAGGAGCAGAGGGAGAAGCAGACTCCCTCGGGAGCAGGAAGCCCAATGTGTGGCTCAGTGCCAGGACACTGGGATCACGACCCGAGCTGAAGGCAGCTGCTTTAACAGACTGAGCCACGCAGGTGCCCTGTCTACCTCTGTATTTGTGTGTATACATGCATCCTCTTTATCGTTATTTTCTAACTTGTGAGAGCAAGCCACGGGTCTGATACCCTTCACTGGGAAACACTGAAGTGTGCATTCCTCCGAATAGGACTGTCTTACAGAGCCTGGATCCACTCTCCAGATCAGGACAGCGGTGTCAGTGCACTGTCACCTTCCATCCACAGAGCCCATGAACATTTTGCCAGCTGTCCCTGTATGTGTTTGTTCTGTTTTGGTCCAGGATCCTCTCTAGGAATATGTATTACATTTAATTGCATGTCTCCTCAGACTCCTGAAGTCTGGAACAGTTCTGAGTCTTGGCCTTTCCTTCCTGTCCTGGACATTTTGAAGTATCTAGATCTGGGTCCATCTGTTTCTTCATGACAACTGTCATCTCATTTTTGTCAGGAATATGCTGTGCCCTTAGTGCATCACCTGGAGGCAACTGATGTCTACCTGTCCCACTACCAGTGATGTTAACTTTGATCACTTGGTTATGTTGGTGTTTGCCAGGTTTCTCCACATTAAGTTCACCATTTTCCCCTTTGTTATTGATTATTATCCTGTGCGAAGATATTCTGAGATTACCACTATCCTGTTGCTCCCCAGACCTCTGCCTCACAGCCTTAGCATCCACTGACAACTTCTTCCTGGGATAGTTGCCAAATGGTGGTTCTCTGTTTCTGTCAGTCTGTCTGTATTTATTAGTTGACACTCCACTGTAAGGAAGAGTTTTCTCTTCTCATTTGTTTATTTCTGTCACCAGGGATTCATGGATTCCTATTTTATTCAATAGGTTGTAATAAGTTGAAATTCTTGGGGCGCTTGGGTGGCTCAGTGGTTAAGCCTCTGCCTTCAGCTCAGGTCATGATCCCGGAGACCCGGGATCGAGCCCCGCATCAGATTCTCTGCTCAGCAGGAAGCCTGCTTCTCTTCTCTCTCACTCCCCCTGCTTGTGTTCCCTTTCTCGCTGGGTTTCTCTCTGTCAAATAAATAAATAAAATCTTAAAAAAAAAAAGTTGAAGTTCTGTATTCTGATCCCTAAGCTGTTCCCAGTTTAGCCAGTGGGACTTGCTTTATGCTGGCTCCTTTATTCTCTTTGATGTTCCCCATCATTCATGGGACATTTCTTGACTTGCTGGCACAAGATTTTCCACGCTTATCTTGTTCTTTTCCTGCTCTAGCCCTGGCATCAGCCAGTTCCCAGGAGCCCTGCTTCTTCTAAATGGAGCATAGTAATTAGAAACCAAAATCTGGGTGCTAAGGTGTGCTCATTGCTGCTGGGGCATCACTGCCTCTAGGCTCTCTCAGCAGTTAGGAAATATACATAGGTATATGTATGCACACCATATATATGTACATCTGTGACTATTTCTGTATTCCTTTGTGAGTGTGCAAACGTGTGATGTTTGTGAGCATATATGTATCTGTGTATATATATTTCAGATTTTATATTGTAAAACCCATGAGTTTTAGATTACAAAACCAGAATTCGTATTGATAACTCCATCTTAAGTCCAGCCAACATCTTTCCAGTTTTGTAAAATATTCTCGAGTGGGGAAAGACTTGGTTCCTTTTATCCTCAGTACATTTACTTATTTCATTTATTTGCTTGGTGTACCCAATTTCCCAGTCACAAAGGTTGTCTCCTTCACCTCTGTATCCAACTCCTCATGACTTGGAATGCTCAGCCATTCGGCTCTCTGACCTGTTTTGCCATATGGCCTCCTCCCTGCTTCCTTGTAGTCCTTCAGTTCCCCCAAACACTCTGTGACCTAGTCTCTGGGCCTGTTGGCCTGTGCCTCCTTGTAATTCCTTCTCTCCTGCTGCACCTCATCCTTACTTAACTCCTCTATGATGCAAGGGGAAGAGGTAGGAGGCTATTATTTTTTGAGGGAGACTTTGTGTTTTTTGTTTGTTTATCGAAGTATAATTTACATCATAAAGTTCTTCCTTTTGAGAGATACACATACATGTGAATTTGACATAGTACAGTCATGTAAGAACTGTCACCCTCAAGACATAGAATACTTTGTTACCACGAAGAATTCCCTTTCTAGAACTCCCTTTCTTCCCATCCCCAGCTGCTGGCAATCACTGATCTGATTTCTTCTATGATTTTGCCTTTTCTAAAGTGTCATATAAATGGAATTACTGCATAGCTTTTTGTGTCTGACTTCCACTTTGTGTTCTTTTGAGATTCATCCATACTATCTTATATATTAGTAATTTGTTCCTTTTTATTATTGGTATTTATGTATGTGCCACAGTTTGTCCACTGACCAGTTGATGGACACTTGGGTTTTCAGCTTTTGAGGATTATGAATAAAGAGCCAATAAATATTTGTATGTATATAGTTTTTGTGTGGAAATGTATTTTTTTTTTTTTTTTTGAGAGTATGCCAGTGGAGAATCGAGGCAGAGGGAGAGAGAGAATCCCAAGCAGGCTTTGTGCTCAACACAGAGCCCAACACGGGGCTTGATCTGTGACCCTGAGATCATGACCTGAGCCGAAATTAAGAGTTGGAGGCTAACCAATTGAGACACCCAGGCATCCCATCTTCTTCTCCCTTCCCTTCCCTATCCCTATCCTTTTCCCTGATTCTATCTCTCCCTTCTTGCCTCTCTCTTCTTTCTTGGTGTGTGTGGGCATGTATTTTCATTTCTTTTGGGTAGATAACCTGAGGGTAGGGTTGCTGGTCGTATCTTAAACCAAACTGTTTTCCAAAGTGGCTTACTATTTTTGCATTCCCATCAGCATTGCATGTGTGAGGAAGTTCTAGTTGCTCCGCATCCTTTCCGCTATCTGGTATTGTCAATTAAAAAAAAAATGTTGAATCCTTCTCATAGGTATGTAATGGTATCTCTTTGTGGTTTTAAATATTATTTCCCTAAATGTTAATGGTGTTGAGCATCTTTTCATTTGCATATTTGCCATCCATATCTCTTTGATGATGGCTCTGTTAAACCTTTTGCTCATTTAAAAAATCGGGTTGTTTGTTGTCTCTTTGTTTTTTAAAGATTTTATTTATTTATTGGAGAGAGGGAATGAGTGGGGGAGGGGCAGAGGGAGAGGGAGAGGCAAACTCCCCCCTGAGCAAGGAGCCCAGTGCGGGACTCAATCCCAGGATCATGACCTGAGCTGAAGGCAGATTCTTAACTGACAGAGCCATGGTGTCCTGGGTTGCTTGTTGTCTTAATGAGTTTTGAGAATTTTTTGTATATTACTGTTTCTAGTCCTTAATCAGTTACGTGTTTGCAAATGTTTTTTCCTATTCTGTCATTTTAGATTATAAATATAGCTTCTTTATATAACACTATATTTATGTAGGAAGGTTGGACTGGATTCTTTGGGGGCTTTCCATATAGCCTTTATGCTATGAATACCCAAGAGAAATCTTTGTAAGATGATCATTCTAGGCTTGAGGAGAGTTGGAGATCATGGAGGATCCGGTGGAATTAAAATCCTCCTCCCAGTGACTGACTGAGGGTACTTGGATGAGAAAAGAAAGAAATCAGAAAAAGGACTGATGGAAAAATAAGATGGGTGATGGTGGTGGCTGGAGTCTTTGTTGGGAGAGAGCAGTGTAGCCAGTTCCAGCGTGGGAGAATGGCTGCTAGAATTTTCACAATAGAAAGGTGGTAAGGAGCATGAGAGGAGCCAGGGAGCATTGACATGGATTGTGTTGAAAATGTTGAACCTTGGTGAGATCCAGCCGGGGGTTCATTTGGCAGCAAAGAGAGAGGTTCCACAAGGGGATGTGACTTTCTGAAGATTATGGGGGTTGTAAAGTGGCAGAGCTGAGACTTAAATTCACATCTTTGAGAACAACTGTGAAGAAGGGCCTCAGCACATGAGAGGGAGGGGGGAAACTAGAATTCTGACTAAACTGGGAATAGGACCTGTTTTTGTTATCTGTATATCTTCTACATAATTTATAAATACTCTTTTTGTCTGTACTCAGTATTTAGTAAAATATAACAAAAATGGAATGACAGTAGAATTGGTGATTGGTAAGAATTTAACTGTCAATCCACTTAGAATATATTTTGGGTTAAACAGAGAACACTAGAAATCAAATAGGAATGCATTTTTGGGGGCACCTGGGTGGCTCAATTGGTTAAGCGACTGCCTTCAGCTCAGGTCATGATCCTGGAGACCCGGGATCAAGCCCCACATCGAGCCCCACATCGAGCTCCCTGCTCAGCGGGAAGCCTGCTTCTCCCTCTCTCACTCCCCCTGCTTGTGTTCCCTCTCTCAGCTGTGTTTCTCCCTGTCAAATAAAAAAATCTTAAAAAAAAAAAAAGGAATGCATTTTTGGCACAGCAAGAATGTTGGGTTCTTTCTGACACCCAGAGGGAAAGGATACTAAATACAATGAGATATCATGGATCTGTCTTTTGCTGTTATAATTAGCAATGAAAATACTACCTTTCGAGGTTAGGATTTACTGGAATTAGAATTGCCTTTGGATTAAAAGAGACTGGTGAAAGGAAATACCTGGAAAAACCTGATAATAATAGTTATTATTTTATTGGATTCCTCCTCTAATTCAGGCACTGTGTTAGGCTCCTTGCCATTACATTTTCCAGGTCCTTCATAACCTTGCAAAATATTTGGCAATATTACATTCCTGTTTTATATATGCAGAAATTAAGATTTAGAGAAATTGAATAACCTGTCCAAAGTCATAACTGGGATTCATCTCTGGGCCTGTGTGGCACCATAGCTTGGTTTCTTTTCACTATCCTGGGGCTGATCATGGTGTCCTTTGTAGACTGGCATTCTTCCACAGTGGTTTCTTACAGTTCGCTACAAGATAGGTACAAAATGGATTGTGAGCACTGAAAAACTTTTATAGCAATTTGAAAGAGAAATTTTATGAATGTCAAATCTAATGATAACAAATTTGGGCTTGTATTTTGTATGTCTTTGTTTCTTAAAATTTCAGGTTTTTTTCGTAATTCATTTTATGGCATTTTATAAAAGTACCATTCTGTAATGGATTGGAATGTTATGAACAGAATTGGCACAGCCCTGCCCTGTACCAGGCCTCATCCCTGCTCTCCAGCTGCCTGCATCAGGATGCAGTGAGCTGTCCATTGCAGCGGACTTGGGAGGGGTGAGGCGGAGGGTGTGTGTGGGTGTGCAGGGTCAGAGAAAGGGAAAGAGCCAATAGGGAAAGGTGAGGATCTAGGCAAGGAATCTTTGGGAGAAGTGTCCAAACTGCCCTCAAGGGGTAGCAGTGAGGAAGGGTGAATCTCAGTTCTCTCCTAAGATGAGGACCACACCTTTGGTCAGATGTTGTGTCTGGATTATGGTTGGCTTTCTGCTGAGTCCTCATTTGCCTTTTTTGACACCCTGTAGCGATGCTGGTGTTGTTCTATAAGAGGACAAATATGGGAGATGAATTTACAGAAATAAAGTTAACTGAAGGCAGAAGTTCCGAAAATTGAAAACCTCCTTTTCTCTCCTCATAGCTACACACATGAACCCGTACCTTCAAGTGTTTTCCCTTTAAGGAAAAGACTGCAATTCTTTGGCAGGGTCGAGAGTTTTGATTGGCCCCTTCTGCTACTGTTTACCACGAAGAATCCCGACCAGTCCAGTTTCGTTTAGAGCTGGTTTGGGAGTCAGCAGCTGCCACGTTCTCTGTACCTAATTTGAAATGTGCTCGTGTTCAGGGAGAGGGGTGAGGGCCCCTACAGTTCGTCTTTCCACGTTCCAGGAGGAAATGTGACTCCACTGCTTCTGGAGTCCCATGTCAGGGACTTGGACCTCTCTGAATGCCTCTGAAGTCTTGCCAGTTTAGGGAGTGGGGAGGTTCAACTCACCAAAGGGGTTGTGTTTTTCGGGAGCTTACCCAGAATGGGGCTTTGTGTGTGCAGTGGCGCAGGGGAAGGAGCCCACTCATCCTGTAGGTCAGCTAGGATATGAGATTAAGGAAAGTGCTCTCAGTTTTACAGGATGGTTTTTCTCTCCACTTCCAGATCTGAAATGGCAAAACAGACCCTCTAAGAACTAGACCCCTGTCGGTGACCAGTTTCAGTTACGGCCTGCGGTAAAGGCGGGTATTGCCTGGTCTGACCTCTTGCTGCAGACCTTACCTGTGCGCCAAGCACAGCCGGCCGGGCCTGTTGTTGCCGAGGGCGCGGCTGAAGGCGGGGCAGTGGACAAATAACCCTTCTGATTAATCCCTAGGACCCAGGCTGGGGTCTAGCCTTTGTACCTGATTGCTGTAGGTACAGCTGTTGAGACGGTTTGCTGTGCTCCTGCGCTGGTGACAGCTGCCGCGTGGGGGATGGCGTATGTCGGTCCCCTCCTCACTGTGGATAGAAACTTAATTTAACATTTAATGAGCCCTGTGATAAGTTTAGGCAGTTTATAATGCTAGCCTTTAAATTTCATGGTGAAATAATTTTGATAATTTTCAGATTTATTAGAACCTCTTAAGAGTTTAACAGACACAAGAAGATAGGAGATAAGAGAATGAGGTACACGGAGGAAGCAGCGGTCAGAGATTTAAAATTACCTCATTGTTATCAAATCCTGAACTAAAATTATATTTGAACAGCTCTGTGTCTCTCTAGTAGGTGAGACATTTCCTGAGGATAGGGTACTTTCTAATTCTTTTTTATTTTTGTAATCCCCAGAGAATCTGGCCTTCTCAGTAGGTTCAATAAATATTTGTTGAGATCAATTAAATAAATAAGCTTCTAAGCACAAAGAACAGAGTTGTATTTCAGTGGTTTCTTTGTGAATTGAATTCTCCAGGTCTCCGTGCTATACTTCTCTGATTAGGTTGCTGAGCCCAGATGACTAGCCTGGTACTTGCCTTTAAACATTTTATCCCCAGCCTTGGTTCTGTTGTCACTAAGCGATATGAACACAGGGTGTGGCTTATAAAGTGTACTAGCTGACAGGCTCTGCCCATTCCCCGCTGCCACGAATGGCCAAATTGCTTTCAAGTGCTGATTCCTAGGTGAAGATGGTGGCTTACTGTTTATGCACTCTTTAGTTTTGTTAGGTGTGTGGAATTTGAGGAGGTAGTGGTGCTGGAAATAATCTTAGGGAGTCTGCCGTATCCCCACATTTTGTTGGCGAAAGAAGAGAGACCCACAAAGGTTAAGTGATTTATTCCCAGCCACGTGGGTACGACATGGCCATCAAGACTCTTCTGGTCTCCTGGATCTTAGGTCTGGGTGTTTAACCACACTACCAGAAAAGTCTTAAGTCTTGTTTTTTTGTTTTTTGTTTTTTTAATAGAAAGCATCAGTAAAAATTGAATTCCCGCAGAAGCAAATATTGGCAATTTAACTTAGGAATGTGAGTGGAAAAACATTTTTCCTTTTGAATGCTAGGAGAACTATCCCACAGTTTCTTTTTCTACTCTGATGTTACAAGATGAAAAAGTTTCATAAAGGATATGCTTCATTTAATGCAGAAAAAAGTAGGCCACTTTGCATTTCTAAAAATAACACTTAAAAAATCCCAAAATCATGTAAAGGGGTATTTTAGTTGCACAAATGCTGTAATTTTCTGGGGGTTCCTGGGCCCAGGGAGGATGCAAGCAAGTTCTCTGAATGCTTTATGTTCTTATAGGACTCTTTTGTTTGAGGTGACCCCAGAATGGGAGATGGAGAAATGTGATCCGAAGGGTGATTTGGGGGGGAAGGGTTAACAAAGTTGCAGGCGGGAAAGCTCAGCGTAGTGGTTTTAGGGAGTTTTCATTTCATTTTATGTTTTTAAAGGAAAGGCCTGCTAAGAGCTTGGTCCTAACTGATTCCAGATGGGCCTGCTACAGTACAAAGGTTTTCAGTGTGTTTGGGATGGAGCAGACCAAGAGGGCCCCCTGAGCACTTCCTGTGCAGCTCTGCAATTGTACTCACCTAATCAGAAACAGCCCTGCCTGCTGCGGCTCAAGGGCAGCCATCTTGGCTTCTCTTCGGGCCTCATCCTATGAACTGCCCTTTCCTCCTGTCTGGTTTACCTCCGCATCCTAGTTCCCTTCCCTCTCCAATCTCTTCTGCATTTGTTTGCGGGGGAACACTTTATGTGTATATGTATGTATGTTCCTCCCTATTCCTTGTGGGGTGGGAGCTGGGAGGAGGGGAAAGAAGGAAGGGGGGGAGGAAGGAGGAGGGTAGAATGGCCTAAATTAAAGGCAGATGCTGAAAGGCTTTTTTCCTGGACCTGGGAGATATTTGCTGGCAGTGGGTATTGGGAACATGAGACTGTGAAGCAGACTTGGGAAATGAAGCCACCATTCATTCATTCATTCATTCTCTTTTTCTCCCCCTAATCCTGTCCTCTTTCCAAAAGATTCAGAATGTTGCAAGTGGGTGATTTGTTTATAGTATAAACTGAGTATCACTGGCCCTTTCTGGTTGTGTGCCAAAGGACGAATTTGACGATGGTTTTAAATCCTGGAGAATAGAAAGGTATTTTACACTCAGATCCCATCATTGTTGCCACAGGAGCATCTGTTCTGTGCTCTGATGTCTGCTCGATTTGGCCAGCTTCTCAGCTATCGCAGGTGCTCTGCATAGGTTAAAAGAGGATTTTGGGCAATCCTGTGCTGCAGGGACAATGAATTGTTCTTAGGGGCCTTCCAGACTCCACCAGGTATATATTTTATGCATACATTTGGCTTTCTGTTTTGGTGCAAATGCCTGTTAGACTTGAGGGTATGGATGGTGTTTGAATCTCATTTGTTTTGGATCTACTGCTGTTACAGAATGTGATCTTTGTATCCGGGTCTTTGTAGTTTTATTCTGATCCATTTGGCTCTTGTATTCATGTTGTTGCATAATGTGAATTTATTCAGATAGAATATTGAAAAATACTATGTAGGCATAAAGTTCCTAGCAGGCTAGGTTTCTTTTCCTGATCTGTCCATAGTTTCAGTGCCCCTTTGGCCCTCATATAAATGGTGATCACTTTTTTTTTGAGTCAAATGTGTGGAATGTATTGTCTGGTGAACAATTTTTGTGCTGTTTCTAGATAGTGAGATTGAGACATATAGTTGGGAAGTGAGAAATGGAAATATTTGAATTTCTGGGATATTCTGATGTTAGTGGGAATAATGGGTCTGAGTGTTTAAAACTGGGGTTTTATATGTTCTCTGGCACTATGAGTTCATACGTAAGTCCTAAACTCTTCTCAGAAAAAGTTCTTTTCTAAGGGGAATGCAGTGATTAAAAAATTTTTAAGATCATTTAAAACTTACTTTTATTGTCCTCTTCCTCCCTTTTAGGCATGCTAACTTCATACCTCTGATATATAAAAAGCTGATACTGGAGAAACTAAGGAGGCGAACCATTTAGTTTTAGTTACTGTTCATAGAGAGGCTTTGAGGCTCTGAAAGTTGCTTTTTTTTATAAAAAATGTTATTGAGATAATTGTAGATTCATATGCAGTTGTATAGGAGCCGATTTTGAAATGGTGGAAAGGCAGAAGTTTTGATTTAGAGGCAGGGAGACACCCCTGCTTATCTTCTAGGGCAGCGTGGAAGGAGATTGCATGAGGGGCTCATGAGACTTGCTGCTTTGCCCGAGCAGCTCTCTGCTGTCTTTGGGACGCACACTTGCTGTAAATACTCTCAAGTGCTGTCAGTACTGTACCGCGAGAGGCCCCCTACTGCAGTTTCTAGTTCAGGGAGGCCAGACCGTGAAATCCTGATTGGCTTGAGCAGAGACAACATTCAGAACGAAGGGCTGGATTGGAGGTGGAGGCAACCTTAGAAATTGGAAGAATGAGTTGGAATTGCTAGGGGTGACTCAACCAGGTGTCTTTGGTTGGGATCACCAGGAAGACTGTCTTCATTGTTTTCCCATTAGTTAGATGTCATCTTCTGAAGGAGGCTACTTTTAACCTAAAGTGTATTTACCTCAGTTTTCTTTAACACTTATCATGATTTGTAACTAGATACTTTACTTGATGTAATGTTTTTGTCCATAGACTTCATGAGGGCAGAAACTGTATCAGTTTTTCACACTGTATATGTGGTCCCTAGCCCAAGAGACCATTAAAGTTGGTTGGATGAATGAATACCATGGGAAATTATGGTTCTTGCTGAAGAGCTTGATTCTTACCTGGTCAAGCCTTTGCCTGTTATTTTGGGTTCTGATTTTGAAAATTCTCTGGGTGAAAGAGTTAATGTCATAGACTTCTTTTCTTTTTATCTCACAAACAAGGCAGTAAGCCATTTTAGCTTGAGGTCATCCCTTAAGTTGTATTAATGGATTCTTGCATTATTTCAGAAAATATGCTTAAGGCTTAGAAACTCAACCTGTGAAGCATCTGGTCTACTTTGACCTCTAAAATGAGCAGACTTGTTCTTTTCCCTCCTGTTCTACATGTTTGGAAGAGTAGCATGATTCTATTTTGAGGCTTATTACAAAATAGGAGAATAAAGAAAACTCAGTGACCCTGGTTTAAAAACTCTCTGCTCATCTGAATTGGTTTAATGACTATTCTTTTGTTTTACCCCTTCAACTTCTCATCCCAGAATTGATCTTCCTAAATTTACCTCTCATAAAAGGGTCATAATAATTTGATTTCTATCTCACTGAGACTCTTTCTTAAGCTTGGCTCTTCTTCCTCTTTTTTTAAAGGTAACCTTTCTCTCCAAGACCAGGAAGAAAAAGGATAAGTAATTATGGGCAAGAAAATTGGAAAACATTTAAGGAAAAAATGTAAGGTTTTGTGGGTGTGTGAGAATATGTGTGTATACATATATATAGATTTTTCCCTTCTCTGCCCCCCTCTTCTCTAGCTAGAGTGAGATTTTTTGTTTTTTTTTTTTAATTTCAGGAAGAATTGCATAATTTTCAGATCTAGCTGTTTCTTTTTTTTGATAGTTGAGCCATAAAATACTGACTTTGTAGCTGTTATTAAGATCTTAGGTATACTCTTCTGAAAACTGGTAAATGGTGTGGTTTTTAGATATGTGTATTGAAGAAGCAGTAGCAGTAATAATGTAATGCCTCTCTCCTATTCCTTATTAAAATAGAAATTTGCTTGGATTGCTCAGGATGGTGGAGGATTATTTATTGTTTTTGAGCTCTGATGTCAAAATCCTCACAGCTAATATTTGAGTGTCATACCATTAGCTAAGATTAAAATTCACTTAGGACAGGGATCTTGCATACCACGTTTGTCTCTTGTAGCATCAGACACAGTCCTCTGCACAGAAGAGGTGCTTAATGATTTTAATTTAGTATGATCTTGCTTAATTCATAGATTGATTTGGTTGATGGAAGAAAACCTCATTTGTTTATATACACATCATATGCTGGGAATTTCAAAAATATATATTTTAGATGCTACTTTATTAAAGTTTCTAGAGGAGGCGCACCTGGGTGGCTCAGTTGTTAAGCATCTGCCTTCCGCTCAGGTCATGGTCCCAGGGTCCAGGGATCGAGCCCCGCGTTGGGCTCCCTGCTCAGTGGGATGCCTGCTTCTCCCTCTCCCACTCCCCCTGCTTGTGTTTCCTCTCTTACTATCTCTTTCTGTCAAATAAATAAATAAATAAATAATCTTAAAAAATTTTTTTTTTCTAGAGGAAAACATACGAGAATATTTTCATGATACTTAATTGAACCAGGACATAAAGGAAAAAAAATGGTAGATTTTTTAAATTCTAAAATTAGGAATATGTATTCATTAAAAGACACTGTTAAGAAAGTAAAAAGGCAAACCAAATCACAGAGTTTAGGAAAAGATATTTGTAGTGTAGGTATCTGGCTGGTATCCAGAATATATAAGTAACTCCTACAAATCAATATATAAAAGAAGTCCTATCAGTCTTAGAACAACCCAGTAAAAAAATGGGCAGAAATTTGGATACTTGACAGAAGGTGATATCTAAATGCCCAGAAAGTAGTCTATATCATTAATCATCAGAGTAAAGCAAATAAACCACAGTGAGATACTGCTACAGTAATGGCAGAATGGCTAAAATGAAAAAGGTGGACATCACCAAGCATGTACTGCTAGTGGGAACATAATTGGTACAAGTTTGGAAAACTGGCATTTGGCAGTATCTGCCAAAATGTGCCCAGTAATCAGCAATTCTGCTCCTGGATATAGCCAACAGAAATGTGTACATATGTGTACCAGAAGACATGGATAAGAATGTACATAGAAGCTTTTTTAGTAGTAGCTCCAAGTTGTAAATAACACAAATGCATTTCAGTATTACTGAAAGTTTCTCAATAAATTGTGATTATTTATACAATGGAATACCCTATAGAGTGATGACAATGGTTGGAACTATTGCTGTATTCAACAAATGGATCAGTTTCACAAATATAATGTGGAGTGTAAGAAGCCAGCACAAAAGAGTATATAATGTGTGATTGATTCCATCTACATAAAGTTCAGAAACAGGCAGAATGAATTTATGGTGTTAATTAAAGTCATTGTTGTGGGCTGATAGGAGTGACTTTGGACATGCATGAGCTGGGCTTCTAGAGTGCCGATTGTCTTAGTATTCTTTTTTTTTGCCTGGATGCTGATTATGTGGGTGGGTTCACTTTGAGGGAATTCATTGGCCATTGCCCATTTCTGTGTATATATAGTCACTTCAGTAAAAAGTTTGCTTAAAAATCAGATTCTGCTTTTGTGCAGTGATTGCTGCAGCTGATAGATAGCTTTTCCCCTTATACCTGTACTAATCCTTTGCCTGTCAAAGCTGGTGGAGTGTGGGTGTGCACATAAACTTAGGTATTTATATGTTTGGGGCATTGTATGGCATGAAGATGCTTCTTCTACTCACTTGTCACATATTCAACACACTAAGTTTTTAAACATCAGTGGGAAAGGAAAATTGATGGGTAAACTACACCAGTGAGTTTTCAGACCAGTTCTCTGAGATGAATGCGGAAACTTTTCCTCATAGGAAAAGCAGCCAATTTGGATTTTACTCTGTAGACAGAAGAACCTCTCCATTAAAGGTTCTCAACTTCCAAAGGCTTCGTTTTCAGAAGGATGAACCTTGTTTGGACCTTTATTTTTTTAAATTGAGGTATAGTTGATACATTTAACATTGTATTAGCTTCAAGTAGACAGCATAATGTTTCAATATATGTGTATATTGTGAAATGTTCACCACAGTAAGTCTGCTTAACATCCATCACTATATGTACTTGAACATTTTTTTTTTTTTCCTTGAGATGAGAGCTTTTAAGATCTACTCTCTTAGCAGGGTGCCTGGCTGGCTCAGTTGGTGGAACATGTGACTCTTGATCTTGGGGTCGTGAGTTTGAGCCCCACATTGGGCATAAAGTTTACTTAATAAATCAAAAAATGTTGAAAAAAAACCCTAATCTTAGAAATTTTCAAATATATGGTGTAGGATTCTTAACTGTTGTCCCCATGCTGTACATTGTATCTTCATCTCTTATTTATTTTATAACTGGAAATTTGTGCCTTTTGACCACCTTTACCCATTTTGCCCACTCCCCAAACCACACTTCTGGTAACTACCAATTTGTTTTCTGTGTCTGTCGGTTTGCTTCTCCCCTGCCTCCTGGTTTCACATGTAAGTGAGATCATATGTATTTGTCTTTCTCTGTCTTATTTCACTTACCCTAATGCCCTCAGGGTCCATTCATGTTGTTGAAAACAACAGGATTTCCTTCTTTTTATGGTCGAATAAAATTCCATTGTATGTATACACATTTTCTTTCTACTTACCTATCATTAGGTACTTAGATTGTTTCTTCGTCTTGGCTGTTACAAGTCGCGTGGCAGTGAACATGGGGCTATTTTTGTTTTCTTCAGATAAATACCCAGAAGTAGAACTCCTGGATCATATGGTAGTTTTATTTTTAATATTTTGAGGAACCTCCATACTGTTTTCCATAGGGCTGAACAAATTTAGATTCCTCCGAGCAGTGTACTAGGGATCCCTTTTCTCCACATTCTAGCACTTGTTATTTCTTTCTGATAATAACCATTCTAGCAGATGTGAGGTGATATTTCATTGTAGTTTTGATTTACATTTCCTGCTAATTAGTGATGGTGAGCACGTTTTCATGTACCTGTTGGCCATCTCTATTTCTTCTTTGGAAGAATGTCTGTTTACATCCTCTGCACGTTTTCTTTTTTTTTTTTTTTTAATATTTTATTTATTTGACAGAGAGAAACACAGCCAGAGAGGGAACCCAAGCAGGGGGAGTGAGAGAGGGAGAAGCAGGCTTCCCGCCGAGCAGGGAGGCCGATGTGGGACTCGATCCCGGGTCTCCGGGATCATGACCTGAGCCGAAGGCAGTGGATTAACCAACTGAGCCACCCAGGCGCCCGCTCTGCACGTTTTCTAATTGCATTGTTTGTTGTTTTGCTATTGAGTTTTAGGAGTTCTTTATATATTTTGGATATTAACCCCTTATAAGTTATATGACTTTCAGATATTTTCTCCCATTCTCTAGGTTGCCTTTTCATTTTGTTGATGATTTTCTTTGCTATACAGAAGCCTTTTATTGACCTTTATTTTTGTCATGGAAGCTATAAAGAAAAAACTCTACACATGGAAATCCCCTCCCCCACAAAGGAAGGTCTCAATAAGGTATTTAGGAAAATCTAACCTGGATGAGGTAGAAAATCTAAAGATGTTGCCTTGCCTTCTCTCAGCTGGCCATATCTCTCGGTTCTCAACCTGGCTTTAGCAAAATACTTGAAAATACTTGAAAGTTCTCCCAAGTTTGCTATGTTGTCTTAAGATCAGACCTTTGTAAATCGTTGTTCCCATGGAAGGCCCTCACCTGCTTCATTTACCTAAGTGAACTGGAACTCATTCTTTGGGACACATTCAAGAGTTAGCCATTTCCTCTTGTGTACTCTAACTGTACCTGTCTACACCTCTGCTGCATCCCATATTACGCTGAACTCTGTTTACTGGTCCTCCCTTCAGCGCTAGCCTTTTAAGACTATCAGCTGGCGTGGGGTAGGTACACTGCAAATATTGAAAGAAAAGATGAACAATTGAGCATGTTTTCTGAAAGACAATAGTTACTTTCTAAAGAATAAAAGGCAATTATAGTATTTGACATCAATAGATACGTGTTTAAAATTCTTTTTCAGAAGTGTTGCTTTGCATTAGTTTCTTAAAACCAGGAGTGTATATTTACAATACAGTGCATATTGTGGCAGTAGGAGAGAGTGATGCTAACTGGTTCACGTGGGTACCAGACACATGACCTTGGCCTCTTTTAGCGTGGTTCTCTAATCAGCTGATTTAATTTTAGTGGAATCCCTGGAGAAATACTTTGAATTGCTCTGGTTCTATATGCAGAATTTAGAAATCATAAATCTAATGTATAGATCCTGACTGCATTAGGGTTTATGGATTAAAACCAGCAGCGATAGGACATTCTGACTTGATTAGACCAGTGTAGGCATTATGAGAGTGATGATTTTGTTCATCTCAAATATTATAAAATTAAATTCCAGAATATGTTATCTGAAGTTTTGTCATTTCACTTCATGTAATTTCTCAAGCCCATTTTAATTTAAAAAGATCTGAGTAGAATCATTGCCATTTGTCCAGAAGTTTAGAATAATAGGATTAGAATAATAAATTAGTAACTATTGAGTGCCTGCTTAGGGTTTAATACTTTTGGGAATATGTGAAAAGCATAATTTTGATTGTAATGTCAAGCAACATATTGGTGATACATTTTATTGATGACTTAAGAAAACACAGATATAAAATGATTTTTAAATGTTCCTTTCTAACCCTCCTATGAATAGGAGGCCAAGTAGAAAAAGCAGTGGCTTTGGAGTCAAACAGATCTGGGTTAGAATCTTGGCTTTTTAAAAAAGTAAGGACTGTATTCTATAACCTTGGTCACGCTGACATCTCTGGACATCTTGTTTCTCTGTTTGCAAGGTGAGGTAAGAAGGTGTAGCACTTGTGTTTGGTTGGTTTTATTCTGAGAATGAATGATAAGGCCTGTAAAACTTCCCCGGCCCATCGTGAGGGCAGCCAGTACTCTCGTGAATGAAGTGAGCAGGCGAATAGAGCTGTGCTTGCAGTGGCCTGCCTTTAGCCGAGGCTGTTGTTGACTGGGTTTCGTAATGATAACTCGCATGAATCAAGCTCAGTCGTGGGTTTGATGGGCATCTTGGACACTGTGCTGCATCTTCCTCTTGCAGCATAAGGGGGTTGACCTTCTGTTTGATTTGAAGAGTGTAAGAAGGTCTTTTATTTTATTTTATTTATTTTTTTAAAGATTTTTATTTATTTGACAGAGAGAAACATAGCCAGAGAGAGAACACAAGCAGGGGGAGTGAGAGAGGGAGAAGCAGGCTTCCCGCCTAGCGGGGAGCCCAATGTGGGGCTCGATCCTGGGTCTCCGGGATCATGACCTGAGCTGAAGGTAGTCGCCCAACCAACTGAGCCACCCAGGCGCCCCAAGAAGGTCTTTTAGAAGAGGGCTTGTCATAGCCTGTGGAACCATCTGACCTCAGGAAAGTGTACACAGCAAGGGTTCCACACACAGGTAGCTTGTTAGGAGCCCAGGAGGGGTGAGAGAGGAAAGCACATATCTCAAGGATGGGCTGCTCAGACTGAGTTCCTTCTCCTTCCCCTGGAATGTGAGTTTTAGTTTATTAGCAAGTACTGCATCCTTTGCTGTTTTCCATAGCAGTTTTGTAAAGCCTGTTCTGGATGCCTGTCTGTTAACTGGTGGGCATTTTAACTTTGCTAAATGTTCTAATAATTGTTTATTATTTTTAATTGTTTCAATTCTGTTCCAGGTAAATGACTATTTCTCATTATACAGAATCATTTTCGTTTCCTGTCTTCTATTTTTTCACTGTGGAGTTGGTGCCCTGGAGCTGAGTCTTTGCCCTGCAAACCAAAAATATATTTTTCCCGGGTGTGTCTTATTTTAATCCACTCCCTTTCATACTACAGGACTCTGACCTGTTTGAAGCCTTTCCTACTTGGTTACAATTGATGCTTTGTCCTTTGGAGTCATACAGGGCATAGGCACTGGGTTGATTCCGTGTTGAGCTATCAAATATGGCTTCGAGAAAAAAGTACTTTCCTAGAATAGGCAGTGGGCAGCTGAGCTGGAACATGAAGCCCTGGCTCCTATTTAGTCATCATTTAGGGAGAGTGAGCAGCAAGTTCAAAATCACAATTAGAACTGAGCAGGGGACAAGTAGGGCTAGTTCCCAATTGAGAAATTGATCTAGTCATAGATCTGCTGGCGTATGAGGTGAGTACAGCTGGATTTACCAGAAGTAGGCACTGTTGGGGGAACTGCCTGTGATTCAAGAAATTACGCATATTTTGTGGTATATCTATGCTCATGAAAGGATCATTTTCTAGAAGTTCATGTTCTTCCCCTGGGGCTTATTAATTTCTGTTAATATCCACAGGAATTTCACTACTAATGATGCCAGCTTACTCTCTATTTATTCAGTCCCTTTGGCCCAGAGACTTAAACTACTTTACGTTAATTTTGTCCGTAATTCTTTTTTTTTTTTTAGAGAACATTTTTTTTTTTAAGTTTTTTTTTTTTTTTTTTTTTTTTTTTTTTTTTTTTTTTTTTTTTTTTTTAATTTGACAGAGAGAAACACAGCGAGAGAGGAAACACAAGCAAGGGGAGTGAGAGAGGGAGAGGCAGGTTTCCCGCCCAGCAGGGAGCCCGATGTGGGACTCGATCCCGGGTCTCCGGAATCATGACCTGAGCCGAAGGCAGTTGCTTAACCAACTGAGCCACCCAGGCGCCCCATTTTTGTCCGTAATTCTTAAGCATTCCTGTGTGGGGAGCTGCTTTTAGATGAGGGATGTGAGAACTTGCTCCAGTTTCCATAGCAGGTCAGTCCTGGGAGGGGAAATTGGACCCAGGATTTGTGGTTCCAAGCTAAGCCTGTTTCCTCTGGTGGAGGAAATAATACCAAGCAAATAGCAAGAGAATCCGGTTGTAAGAGTTGAGAGATTTCTGCCTTTAGGCATGGAGTTCCCAGTCCCTGGCTCGAGATGGAAGGAAACAGAGGTCTGATGCTCAGCACGTGAAATGTACCAGCTGTTTTTTTTTGACTGGTGCATACTTTTATTTTTGTTCTCTTTTTCCCCCCTCTCTCCTGGGAGGAGAGGTGGGAGAGGGTAAGAATTTTCTGTGTATACTAACCTTATCTGTGGGTCAGTCCAGCTGACTTTTTTGATGCTCAGCAGGTATTACCATTGGGCTTTTGAGCTGGGGGCAAGGAGGTGCAGCAGCCACTTCAGGGTGGGGTTGAGAGGAGGGCGAAATGCAGGAAGGACGACCGTTCTCTGTATTTTCTTAGTCATAGGACTCTGAATTCCAAGTTGCTAAATTTAGCTCAGGTTCCTGTTGAAAGCATCATTTTCTTTTGGGGCGGGTGGTGGGGGGAAAACGGAAAACCTTTTTGTGTATCCTGCTCCGTAAAGCCAATAGGGAAGCAGGAGGAGGTGAGGTTGCCATGGAGATGGTAGCTGTGTGCAAGAGGAGAGCAGCAGGGTTTAGAATTCCAGGAAGGAAGAGAGAGTGATGTCATCAGATTCCATGGACCAGCCCAGGAACCCCTGTGAGGTTGGTGGGGAGTTGGGTGTGCGTGGGGGGTGGTGGAGTGGGAGTTTGTGCAGGGGAATTGTGACTTCAGTAAGGTGTGGGGAGTCCAGTTCAAGCAGAGAGGTTGGTTGTGTGGAATTGTGCTGATCTGCATTAATGCCTGCTATTTAAAAATCTGTAGATCATTCTGAATTTGCAGAATATTTTCTTTGTTGAAAAAGGATGTATTCGTTTAATGAAGGAGCTAATCTAGATGTAGAAATAGTATCTTCTTCTAGTTTTATTCCCTGTAGTATTTGTGTGTGCCTTTTCTTCCTTGTATGTGAGGGCATTTGTGCACACATGTTGGATGTGTAGTTGCCTTTGTATGATGCCTTTTATGGTGCTGCATGCAGCTAACTGCTTCATTAATGCCTGAGGGTCGTATTTATTTTTCTGTGGTTGGGTGTGTATACATAAAACTCACTTCTTAGGTTAAAAAAACATCGGAAAGAGAATCAAAACAGTTGCTTTTGCAGCAGAAAGGAAAACTGCATGCTCCGGAACAGTCATTCTGAACATATGCTGTGCGTTCGGATTGCTAGTGAAGGGCAAATGTGTTTCTTTTGGAATGACTGAAAGGCTTTTTTTTTTTTTTTTTTTAAGCAAATATAACAGAATCTATGCATCCAAATGAGTACTGCCCTTCAAAATAGTCACTCTGGCTGTAGTGACACAGACGTTGCGCAAAACATAAAGAACTCTCATTTGGAATCAGCTACAGAGATGAGAGATAAGGAAAACATTTTCAAAACCCTGAATTTTTTGTTAAAAAAAATATCTAGTTGATCTGAGGCTAGGTTTCTTTGAATTAGCTTTTCCTGATTTTGGGTTGTCAGAAAATGAAATTGATGTGCAAATGACAAGCTTTTATCCCCATTAAAGATATATCAGGTCATAGGTGGGGGTTCTGAAGGTATTTTCAGTTGCAGATAAAGAGCTCTCAGACTGTTTCGTTTAGCAGTGGCAGTGTTTTGAATGATGGCAGCATCTGAGGAATAAGAGCAAAGCCTTTTGAGGGCGACATCTTCTGAGGTGACCCATTTGGATTTATTTGTTCGAGAGTGTCTGTTGACATTACCATTGGGTAATGTGAGAAGCAGCATTATGTAGTGTATGTGAGAGCACAGACTCTTTGGAATCAGGTTGGCTAAGTCTTGAACAAACCCTATTCTGCTACTCCTTGACTGACCTTGGACAAGTGACGAGTGACAGTGCCAGGGTGTGTTGGTTTCCTCATGTGTAAGTAGGAATGGTAGTGTTATAAGTACCAGTCTGATAATGTGGTGCTTAGGGGTAAATAAGCTAATGTGTAAAGCACTTAGACATTTGCTGTTCTCAATTGATGCTTACTTTAGTTACTATCATTAATAATTACACATTTCTTTGAGTTACAGAATTACAAGGTAGAAGGTCCTGTACACTGCTGAATGTCCAGGAGCAGGGGGAGGGGGCAGCAGTGATTTATTCTTTTTAAATGATTCCCACATGATTCTTCTAATGGTCAACCAGGTTTGGGGACCACTGAGCATAATCTGTTTTTGAGAATGGTTCAAGCACCAGAAGCTTCATCATTTCCTGGCAGCTTGGTAGAAGTAGAGAATCTCAGCTGCGCCCTCCCCCCCAACCCACCAAATCAGAAGCTGCATTAACAAGATAACCCTGTGGTGACCTGTGTGCATGTTAAAATATAAGAAACACTGCTTTTCTTCTAGCAATGGGAGTAATTGGGTGATAACTACATGTTACAGGTGAATTACCTTGCACTTATTCCCATTGGTGGAAGAGAAACAGTCTACTAAACTGTTGTGTAGATGAGCATGCACTTTACCTCCCCGACTGCTTGGGCTAGGGATGAATGCTTTTCTGGACTGAGTTACTGAAGGGAAGAGCAGAATTAAAATTGGGGCTCTAGCTGTACCATTTACCAGCTGTTTGGTCTTGGTCGAGTCATTTAACCCCACTGCATCTCAGCCTCATCTCCTGGGAATGGAAGTAATCCCCAGACCGTGAAATATTGTAATAAAGTTTAACACAATACAGTGCCTGCATGCATTAGTGTCTTCCCCCTGCCCCTTCGACTTTCCAGTAATGATCTAGCTGGATGTAGTTCTGTCCCCTTGGAAAGGGTCACGAGCCATGACCTGATACCATCCTCCCTGTGTAGGTTCCGTGCCTCTTGCCCGTCTCCCACATATCTCGAGCATCTCATTGTACAGAAAACTGTATAGTTTTCTTTGCTACTTTTTTTCTGTGAGGGCGTTTAAACTAATGGAGACTGCTATCCACGAGGGCTGGAAAAAGAACTAAAGGAGTTGAGTGGTTGAGCTGGTGTAGGAGTCAAGGTGTGATGAGAGCTGAGAGAGGCAGCTCTTTTATGAATTCTTAATAGTTGACCGTATGCTTAAAACAATTATGTTTGTGCTTTTTAAAAAAATGGTATAGAGGGGTGCTGGGTGGCTTTGTCGTTTAAGTGTCGCAGCGCTTGATCTTTGCTCACGTCTTGATATCTGCTCAAGTCTTGATCTCAGGGTCGTGAGTTCAAGCTCCACACCCAGAATGGAGCGTAACTAAAAAAAAAAAAGAGAGAGAGAGAGACATAGAAAGAAGTCCATAAATTCAGATGGTTTCGTTTGCGGTCTTATTAGATCAGTTCCAAGCAAGAACTAACATGGTGATTATCAGAAGATCATTGAATTGACAAGTAATGAGCATTATTTTTTTTCTGATAGGGAATTAATACAGTCAGAGGAAGTTCAGAGACTTACTCTGGGGACATCAGAAATAGACAGCAGAGCGCTTAAGTCAGAGGACTGAAGGTAGTGGCCAATACGGCATTGGATGCAACAGCAGGAGCAGGAGAGAGGTCCATTTCACTCAGCCATCCAGATGTTAGGGGACTGAGGGATACAGCAGAATTGTAAACTCAGAGCAGGTAATAAAAATTGTTACAATAGCTGTCCTCTGTAGGGTAGATACACTCCCAGGCGGTTTGTATATGTCATGCTTAATCTTAATATCCCTGCAATGTGTAGGCGTGATCTGTTCTGCAGAATAGGAAGGTTGGGTAACTTGCCTCAGTCACTCTGCTAATAAGGAACAGAGCTGCTTTGACCTTACGTTGAATAGCAATGTGAGTGATAAGACTGTTACAAAAGTCTAGTGGAAATAACCAATATACCCCAGTTAAGTAAAATTTATTTTGTTTATATTGATCTTTTTGGTGAAGATTTAATTTAAAGTAAGACTGATATTCAACATGTTTCCCTGTCTTAGTGGGATTTTTTTGAATATTTCAGAAATACTCCTTTTGGAATATATTTCCTTTATACTCTGAGGCTAATTAAGAGCCATCTTTTTTTAAGTGCCAAAGCTTGTGAAGTCTTCAGTTCATGGAAACACCAGTTTGAATTAAATATCATAACACAAACTAATTTGTTAGTGGTTATCAATTGGCATATTTAACTAATAAGTATTTGCATAATAGTGTCTATTATTTCATTCTGATCCAAATGCAGATAATTATCAATGATTGCACAAAGCAAATTTCATATTCTTAGATAGCTTTCTAATTAGTGAAAGAACCCCAAACTTGCAATTAGAGGACCTGGCCTCATGCCCCCTTTTGTTGTTTACTGCCTGTGAGACCTTGTACATGTCACTTCACCTTAAGAAGTCTGAACTTGAGTTTCCCTTACCAAACAAAAATAATGGTCTCTATTTAGCAGGATTGTTATGAATAAGAGGCTGTGTTTGATACAAGTTCTGCCGTCACTGACTATAACCATGAGAAAGCCATCTAAAACCTTCTACTACTTTGGTTTTCTTATCTGTAAGATCTGTCTGTGTGGGTGTGGGATGAGGTAAGGAGAGGGCAGATAAGGGAGCTGGATTAGAATTAGGTGGTCTCTGTGGTCCTCTCAAGACCTCTGTTCCTATACTAGTCAGACCTGTCTATGTTTTGTGGGTGGTGAAGTGTTACATACAAATAAGGCCTTATTTCTCATTCTCATTATTGTTCTTTAGCTTGATACCCTCTTAAGGAATAGGTACTATACACATCACTTTGCATGTATTATCTCAGTTAATCTTTGTAACAACCCCGTGAGGTAGTTGGTGTTATTTAGAAGGAGAAGAATTTGAGGCTCAGAGATGAACTAAATTTCATGATCATGGACATTTAAGTGTCAAGGACATAGGTCAGTGTGATACCAACAACTGTACTTTCCTTTCTGTACCTCAGTATGCACAGAATTATTTGTGACCTGTCAAAACTAGAAAGTATTTGTGAACTTACTATGCCACAGACAAATTGCTTCTTAGGCCTATTATATAGTAATGAGGAATTCAATAAAGAAATTTTTTTGCTGGGCGCCTGGGTGGCTCAGTGGGTTAAAGTGTCTCCCTTTGGCTCAGGTCATGGTCCCAGGGTCCTGGGATCGAGGCCCGCGTTCGGGCTTTCTCCTCAGCAGGGAGCCTGTTTCCTCCACTCTTTGCCTGCCTCTCTGCCTACTTGTAATCTCTCTCTCTCTCTATCAAATAAATAAATAAAATCTTTTAAAAAATAAAAAATAAATAAAATAAAACTAAGATATATTAAAAAAATTTTTTTTGCTAACTTGTGATGTATCTAGTATCATTGGGAGAATATGCAAAGATGCCTAAGATGTAGTTGGTGAGCATATAATCTATTTGGAAATAGAAGGCATAGGTATATACTTAATACATTTAGAAATCAGTCTGTAGCAGAATAAAGTCAAATGATGCTCAGTAAATTGCTGTAGTTGATTTAAGAAGGGAGTAGTTAGTATGGGCTGGAGGTTGTTTTGCAAGCTTTTTTTAACCATGACAACCATGATCCATTTTATGTGACAACCTAGTATATAAATATTTATATGTATATATGTGACTAAAACAAGCTGCATGAAATAATTCTTACCCTTACTAAATGTACTTGATTTTTTAAAAAGATTTTATTTATTTGAGAGAGCAGAGAGAGAGAACAGAGAGTGAGAGTGAGAGGGAGAAGCAGACTCCCCGCTGAGCAGAGTCCGAAGTGGTGCTTGATCCCAGGACCCGGAGATTATGACCTGAGCCGGAGGCAGATGCTTACCAGCTGAGCCACCCAGGTGCCCCTGATTCTTTCTTTTTAAACATTCTATTGTAGTCTAGTTTAGGGATTCTTAAAAGTGTGGCCAGTGGAACCCTCAAGGTGCTGGGGTTTTTCTCCCTTAAGATTTTATTTATTTATTTGACACAGGGAAAGAGAAAGCCAGAGAGCACAAGCAGGGGGAATGGCAGAGGGAGAGGGAGAAGCAGGGAGTCCCCGATGCAGGGCTCAATCCCAGGACCTTAGGAGCATGACCTGAGCTAAAAGCAGACAATCAACTGAGCCACCTAGGTGCCCCCTCAAGACACTTTTTAAAGAGGGTCTTAAAGGTCAGAACTATTTTTATAATCACACTAAGATACCATTTTCCTTTTCCATCGTGATATTTGCACTGATGTTGCATAAGCAGTGATGGGTAGAGCCGCTGACACCCTAACACGAGTCAGGGCAGTGGGACACATTGTACTTGTGGTCTTATTCTTCACCACCACGCACTTGGAGTTAAAGAAGAAAAAGCCAGTTTCACTTCAGACTGTTCTCTGTGAAGCAGTAAGAATATTAGGTATTAAATCTCCACCTTGATTGTGCATCTTTTTAGTATTCTCTGTGGCAAAGTGGGTAATTCATATGCGGTATTTTTGCGTACTGAGTATGAGGGTTATCCCAAGGAGAAGCATTTTTGTGACTGAGTTGCCAGCTGAACTAGCTGCTTTTTTTATGCAATACCATTTTTGTTTAAAATCAAATCGATTGGCTGTTGTTATTTAGACTTGGGTATTTGGCAGACGTTTTATTAAAAATGAAGTGACCCTGTTTAAAAGAAAACAATGATAATATTTGGTATTGATGATAAAATTTGAGCCTTCAGGGAAGATTCTGATTGAAATTTGAATTTCAGAAAACTTGTGTCCTGGACAGTTCTTGGCCTTGACAGCTCTAGTATTTAGATTTTTCCAATGATAGTGATGGTGATGTTAGTGAATTTGACATTTTGTAATTTTTGGCATTATGTAACAGAATATGTCAACATTTAGAAGATCTTGCAACTTAGTATTTTATAAATGAAAAATGCATAATTTAAATAATCATAATAGATAAAAATCCATTCAAAATGTAAGACAGACCAGTGGATTTTGATTACTAGTATGAAGAAGACTATTAAAATACTCCTACTTTTTTTTTTTTTTTTTTAAGTAGGCTCCATGCCCAGTGGGGAGCCTAACACAGGGCTTGCACTGAGATCAAAACCTGAGCTGAGATCAAGAGTCAGATGCCTAACTAACTGAGCTGCTCACACCCCAGTTTTCCTACCTTTTCCAAATACATTTCTACGGAAGGCCAGGTTTTCTTCTTACATTTCAACCAAAATAACATACCACAGATTGAATGCAGAAGCAGATAGGACATTCTAGCCATTTTCTTTTAAGTTGGATTCATTTGCAAAAATGTAAAACATGAAATTGTTCTCCCCAATTTTCTTTTTGTTTTATTAAATGTGTAGTTAATTTTCATTAAATATTTTTATGTTAGTGTAATGGTTGACTATTATTTTAAAACGAATTGGCAAATATTTTAAAAATTACTGTTTTAGTTTTTAATAGGCAAATACCAATCCTTACAACCACATAAACAAAAATTCTTTGGAAGCTTTCATAATTTTTAAGAAAGTAAAAGGATCCTAAGACCAAAAAGTTTGAGAATTGCCACTTTTTCTTTTTAAATAATGATGGAGACATCTTCAATATGTCATGAATGGTCTTGATCCACAGCTTGAAAAAGTACTGAGCTAGAGTTACAGGAAATGCCTTGTATAGGGAGGTAGGACTTTGCTAAATTATACCTAAGTTGAATTGATGTGGTAGAACACCCTAAGATGTGAAGTAAATTGAGTAGAGTTTTTATCTGGAAATAGCTATTTGCAATCATCCTGCAAACCCCATTTAGATCTTGTCTTCTGTGAGTTCCCCCTGTGATTTCTTAATGCCTTTCTCACTCCATTATCAACCATGTACACTTGTTCCCTCTGGGCCTCATATTTATATTTTATTGCATGATTCATATTGTATTTATTTATGTGCCTCTTTCTATCACCAGATTATGAGTGCCTTAAGAGAAGAATTAGTAACCTTTCTGTTTACCAGACCCATGAAAGACAGTAAATGTTTGTTGAAAGAATAAATAAATGGGGAGGAAAAGGGAAGGGCCAGGTGAGGCCAGATATATGGATGTTTGGAGCTTGATCCATGTAAGCATGGGAGTGATATGGATGGCGTTTTATGAAATTAAGCCTGGCCCTGGTGAGAAAATTGGGAAGAGGTGGATGGAGGCTGCTGCACCAGCCAAAAAACTATTATAGTAATTTAGACTTGAGTCAGGTGACCCTGGCCTGGATTAAAGTGGATGCTTTTGTCTTAGCTAATGAAAGACATATATCCTGAGGCATATTAGAAAAACATAAACATGATAATACCCATGCTACCTAACATTTATTGCATACTTACAATATCTTGAATTCCGTAGTAAGGGCTCAGTGTGTATTATCTCGTTTGATCTTCATAGTATCCTTGAGAGGTACTGTTATTTCCTTTTTTGTTGTTGTTATTTCCATTTTTTGATGGTTAAGTAAAAATAATACCTGTTCATTGTTGAGAAATTAGACAATGCAGATAGGCAGAAGAAAAATAATGTGTATCACTCGTAAATCCAAATTCAACACTAAAACTTAAAACCACTAAACATTTTGGGATATATCCTTGTAGACTTAAAAAAAAAAAAGATATGTGTGTGTGCAATATATATGCTTGCACCTAAGGAAACTCTGAATATAAGGCTTTGTGCTATTTCCCTATTGAAAGGTTAGGCTGACCTAAATATGCAAACTTTTAGGGATGTTGATGAAATAGGCAGATGTTTCCAAAATACTAATTTTGTTTATTCCTCCATATTTAGAATAATATACAAAATTATATAAGAAATATTTTGTCCTCTGTGATTCTATACATAGTCTGCTGCATCAGTGTCTGTATCATTGCTTAGAACCATTCGAAGTCTTCAGACAATTTTCTAGGTCATATACTGAGATACAGCACTCTCATATCTATTACAGCGACAGATGATTTTATTTCAAGCTGTAAGTATCCATTCAGATGACATTAGGAAGCTCAGTTTTCTTTATTTATACCATATTACATACTGCATTGCTTAAAAAGTTGTTTTTATTGAGAGGAAATTCGCCTGAAATTAACCTTTTTAGTGAGCAGTTTGGTGGTATTGATTACATTCAGTCTTGTGGTAGCAACCATGCCTGCCTATTTCCAGACATTTTCATCACCCCCAGAAGAAGCTCATACCCAGTAAGTAGTCACCCTCCATTTCCCCTTCTCCTCAGCTCCTGACAGCCACCAGTCTGCTTTCTGCCTCTCTGAATTTACTGATGCTGCACATTTCATACAAATGGAATCATATAATCTGTGACTTTCTGTGTCTGGCTCCTTTCACTTAGCATCATGTTTTCAAGGTTCATCCATATTGTAGCATGACGTTAGTGGTTGAACATTTGTTTTGTTTCCATCTCTTAGCTGTTTTGCACAGTGCTGTGGTGAACCTGTGTGTATGACTACTTGAGTATCTGTTTTCGGTTCTTTTGGGAATATACCTAGGAGTGGAATTGCTGTGCCATATGGTAGCTCTATATTTAACTTTTTGAGGAACCACCAAACAGTTTTCTACAGCAGCTGCACCCTTTTATATTCTTGCCAGCAGCGTACAAGGGTTTGTCAATTTATTTTTAATGAGGGACACAATAAGATGGGGAAAGTAAAGAGAAAATATGTGTGGCCTTGGAGTTTATTAGAGCTTTGTATCTCAGATTTTGCCTGATGGACTTATTAAATATTTAAAATCACTTCTCAGCACTAAGAAGGAAATTTAGCTTAGGGAAATGTATCTAATCTATTTTAAGTGGTAACAGACTAAGAAGTGAAGATCAGAGAAGTGATAGAAGGGAAATTTAAATAGACTTCAAATTCCTTGAAGGCAGAGGACCTGTTCGTCTCTGTCCTCTGCATTGAATAAAATGCTTGGCATGTCATAGATTGTGTTGGGGGGGCTCTCCAAGATGGTCCTAGGTCCAGTGATTCACTAGTTCTGATGTATGGACTCATCATACAGTTAATACATATAGCTCATAGTCATTGTCATGGCTGTGAATTATGACAGTGAAAGGCTATGAAGCAGAATCAGCAGTGGGAGAGAGTGCATGACGGTGAAGTCCAGACGAAATCAGGCACAGGCTTCCAAGAGTTCTCTCCCAGTAGACTCACATATGATGTACTTGCTTTCTTCAGCAGCAAGTTTTGACAAGGTTGTCTACCAGGGAGGCTCTTTAGGACATAGTGCTGAGGTTTTTGTTTTTGGAAGGGTAAGTGGGAAGGGTTGTTCACAGAGGGACCTCTACTTACTATATATCCCAAATCCAGACTCAGAAGGAAATGTTCAGCATGAACTGGGTTATTTGCACAATCTAGGCATGGTGGGCCACTCTTTTATCAGTTCTGATGATTCCCTCCTGAAAGGAAACCTAAGTTCTCAGACACCAACTGAGGCCAACCTCGCAAGCTGCCCTTTCTAAGGATGGCAGTCAGGGCTTCTATATTCCTTTCCTGTGCAAAGGTGTTTTAATTCCTTAAAAAGTGTTGCTGTGTTCTGTGGAGAAAATTAACTGCCATAGTAGAAAATCAGCAGGGACTTCAGTGTCAGGCAGGCTTGGGTTTGTATTATTGTAGGCAAACTGCATAGTTTTCTGAGCCTCATTTTCTTACTATAGAGAGGTGTATCATAGAGTTTTAATGAGAATACCAAGTAATAATATACAGAAAACACTAAGCATAATGTGTGCCCTGTGTATAGTATGTGGCTCTTAACATTTTGTTTCAACTCACCCTTATTAAGAAGTAAAAAGTACTCAAAAGAATAGCAGATGTAATATAATAGCACATATATTATAATGTAATATGATATATGATAACATAGCATTGATATAGTGATATATAATAGCAGTTATCCCTCAGGCTGAGATAAAGCACCCAAAGACAGAGCTGTCCTTACCCTTCCCTCATCTCCTGCACCACGGGCTGAGATCTAGACTTTGTTGGAGAGGGCACGGCTGTGGCTTTCAGACCTGCAGAACTTGTTGGACATCTGCCTTTTAAAAAATTGCCAGAAATCTCCCTTTGAGGGTACACGTTTTCTCTGCCATCTGAAAGTAGAGCATTCCTGTGAAATGTTTTGTAAGCCAACATGGAGTAAAGTGAAGAAATGATTGCTATTAATGTAGATGGAAAAACAGTTTGAGTATTTCTAGACCCCCCAAGTAACTTCCTTTAGGTGTTTTTGTTACCTTTGGACACATCTTGCTAGCTGATACACAGAATAGGGATAATAAAGCACAGCTGCTCCCGGATACAGTTCAGAGATAGGTGGCTTGATGCTGTAATGCTGAGTGTGGTTTCTTGGGGAGGAGCTTGGTGGCGCATGGTGGCTGCTGGCGCCGGGCGCTGCTCTGTCGTGGCTTGCTTAACAGTCACTGAACACTTTGCTCTTTGTGCCTTTCTTTGTGAAAGTGAAAATCCTCTTTGGATTTCTTTCTGTTAGCAAAACTAGATACGAGTGTGGGCTTTCTTTAAAGCAAAGTGGTATAATACGGACTTTCAAAAATAGGGGGACACCTGTCCTGAGGAAAGCTGTTCACGGGAAGTTGTCTTACCAGACATACTCTGCCGTAGCCCAGCCGAAGGGGGCCAACTAGGGGACAGTTGGCAGCTGGGTGCTGCCGCTTGCTGTGTGCTTCAGGGGCCAGCAAGGAGCAGAACCCCTTGTCTTGTCAGAAACTGCTGAGAGGACACAATGGGACTTGTAAGCAAAACCCTCTCCCCCTAGAGTGTATTTCCTGTGCCCTCTACGGACATAGCTTGACATCATGAGTCAAAGGAAGAATACTTAAAAGGCCCAGATCCATTCTCACAGAGCAGGCAGGAAGGGTGAATGTGGAGCTTAGAGTCAACTATGGGTAACCAGTATATGGGTAGAACGCCTGTTTAATTCCAGATGCTCAGAAACCAGGAAGAAGATGGCAAATAGAGATCAAAGGAACGTCAAATAAAGTAAACCACATACAGAAAACCCCAAATTTGGACTCCTGCCTTATACCATATACAAAAGTTAACTCAGAATGGATCTAAGACCTAAAACTATAAAACTCTAAGAAGAAAACATAGGGCTACATCTTCATTACCTTGGATTTGGCAATAGATTCTTGGGTGTGACCCTAAAAGCACAGATTTTAAAAAACAGATAAATTGAACTTCATGGAAATGAAAAAATTCAGTGCATCAAAGGATGCATACCATCAACAGAATGGAAAATTAGCCACGGATGGGACAAAATGTTTATAAATCCTACATCTAGTGGGATTAATATCCAGGAACTCCTGCAACTCAACAATAAAAAAACAGGTTCTAGGTTGTTTCGTGGAAGGTGTCTTTGCCACAAGTATTTCTGCTGTAGTGACTAAAAGTTAAAAAAAATAACTGGTTGACTGTTTTGACAGTTGTTTTCATCAAGTGGTTGACAGGTTTTATTTCTGTATTGACACAGTACTCCCGTTTCTATATTAAATAAGTCTTAGCCCCCCTGTGGTCCATATAGTGGTGCAGAGTTTTGAACCCCTTATTTCCCACAGAACTTTGTAATGTCTGTCAGCAAACGTGTGACAAGATGCCAAGAACAGCAGTGTAGAAGGCTTTCATAATGCAATACAGAGCCTAGTTATAAATAGACACCCTAGTATTTGGAAACTGATACCTCTTTTAATGAAGGAAGTAATTTCAGTGAAAAAAAAGGAAAAGTGAGATGCTGAACAAGGAGACCAATCGGGGGGTGGGGGGAAGTATAATACTATGAATGAAAGACTGTGAAGACAAATGATTATGTATAATCCACAAAATGAAATATTATTTGAATGCTGTTGCTATGAATGTATACTATACATTTCAAATGTATTCAAGTATTTTGTATTTCTCAGTAGTCTTTTTCATTTTATTATTCATTTTTCGTGCTTCATTATGTCCTTTTTGTTGAATGTCCCACTCATCTTTTGTGAATTTATCTTTTATGGCAAGATTGCTTTATGGCCAGTTAGTTATGCAGTGAAAATGTTTGTAGAAAAAAAATGCTAGTGGCAGAGTTGCTTATGGTAAAAATACCAGATGTGAAAGAAACGGCCTGATTAAAAAATTGGCAAAGGACTTGAATAGACATTTCTCCAAAGAAGATAGACAAATGTCTAGTAAGCACTTGGAATGATGCTCTGCATCACTGATCACAGGGACAATGCAAATCAAGACGACAATGAAATAATAGTTTGCACTAATTATAAAGTCTGTTGTAAAAAAAAAACAAAAACAAAATAAGTGTTGGTGAGGATGTGGAGAAATCAGAATCCTTGTGTCTTGGTGAAAGGAATGTAAAATGGTGCAGCTGTGGGGGAAGGGGTATGCGATTCCTCAAAATGTTAAACCAGTAATCCTGCCATTTTACTTCTGGATGTATACCCACAGAACTGAAGGCAGGCACTCCAATAGATAATTACACACCCATATTCCTAGTAGCATTATTCACAGAAGCCAAGAAGTGGAAGGAGACCAATCCACGTGAACAGATGAATGGTTATTAAACAAAACAGGGTCTGTCCATACAGTGGAATATTATTCAGCCTTAAAAAGAAGGAAATTCTGACTTAGGCTACAATGTGGATGAACTTTGAAGACATTATGGTAAATGAAGTAAGCCAGTGACAAAAGGATATGATTCCACTTAGATGAGGTACCTAAAGTAGTCAAATTTATAGAGACAGAAAGCACAATGGTGATTGCCAGAGGGTAGAGGAAGGGGAGAATCGGGAGTTTAATGACTATGGAATTTCAGTTGGAGAGGATTGTTGGAGATGGATGTGGTGATGGTCACAACAGTGTGAATGTACTTAAGGCCACAGACTGTACACTTAAAAATGGTTGAAATGGTAAATTTTGTATGTAACCACAATCTTTTAAAAAAGGAAAAAATAGAAACTGTTGAATATTTAGAGTATGATCTCAAACCTTAGTACCAGGAAGGGTAGATTGAAGTAGAATTTTATTTATTAATGTAATTCAAAATATAGTCTGGTTATCATGATTGGATTTTAATTAAAAAAATAAGTAAGAAAAGAATGGATTTTTAAAGGAAATATTAGAACTAGGAGTGTTGGCCAGCCAGGAATTGATCTCAGCAGAGTGGCCTGCTTAGCTTTATGGAGCATATATATGTCATGACCAAGTCACTTTGGTCTCTTTAGAACTAATCTCATTGGTTTCCCTCATTGACTGCCAGAACAGTTTCACAACATGACTAATTTTTAGTCTAGTTTTTGAACACCTTCAGTGATGTCGGATGGCCATTTAGCACATATTTCCAAAGAACTGACTCCAAGCTAAGAAAAATTGAAGGTTATTTGGAAATGTGTGACTTTATAGGAATGAGTCCCACAGATTGACCAGATTTCTCTCTCAAGTCATTTGCAGCTGATAGACATGGGGGAGTTCCATACATCTCCTTCACAGCTTGTTAAATACTGTGGGGGATAAGCTTGGCCCAATTATCTCCTTTCATCATCACAACTTTATGAGGTAGAGTTTGTCTGTCACACCTTTGAGAAAATTGAGGCTCAGAGAGAGTAAGTGGTTTGCCCAGAGTTGCAGAGTTAGAAAGTGATACAGCCAATATTTGAATCTCCATCTCTTTCATCCCAAAGCCCCTGCTTTCTGTATTGTATCATGAAAGGAGCTATTTGTATCTGCGGTTAGCAGAGTCAGAGGCATGAGTTGCTTCTGTGATTTGAGAGACAAGAGTTCTCAGCTCTAGGTTCTCATTTCTGTCTGCTTAACCGAAGTACTTAGGACAGAGCACTTCTCTTTGAGCCTCAGTTTCCTCACCTGTGAAGGGGATTTGATTGCTTATCTTTTTGAAATCTGTCAACTGTTAGAAGAAATTTTAGTGTGTTCCAAAGGTGGGCTGCGAGGACCCAATCAATTGCTGTCGGATTTTAACATGAAACATATTACTTAACCAAGCGCATTTTTTTTTAACTTAAAAAAAGGGGGGGAGGTGTTCCGAGTGGGAGGTGGTGAGTGTGTGACAAAGTACTTTCATCAGTTGTCATGATCAGGATGTAGAATAAATTATGTTTTATTTTATTGGAGCATGAAAGCTTAGTTTACCAGTTACCAGTAGGACGTATGTTGAGATTATGTTGTTAGATACTAACAGATTCATATTCTTTATTAAGTCTTCATCTTACCTCTGGGTACCTTGAACTCTGCGTGGCTTGGAAGCAGAATGATACCCTCTGGTTGCTTAGCAATCTCTCTTCCGGAGCCAGAGGTTTCTGTTGTTGGGATTGGTTTTTGCATGCAGTAGCATATGGAATTTAGGTATGTCTTCAGTTCCTGTGGTGTTCCCTTCCATGTCCATACTTAAAAAACAGTAACTTTGGGGCGCCTGGGTGGCTCAGTGGATAAAAGCCTCTGCCTTCGGCTCAGGTCATGATCTCAGGGTCCTGGATCGAGTCCCGCATCGGGTTCTCTGCTCGGCGGGGAGCCTGCTTCCCCCCCCCCCCC
>PITA01002698.1:0-43829 GCA_004023965.1 Spilogale gracilis | reverse complement strand
GTGTTAAATGTGGGTAGGGTAATGTGAAGTTCATTTTCTTTTCTTTTTTTCTTTTAAAGATTTTATTTATTTATTTGATAGAGAGAAACACAGAGAGAGAGGGAGCATAAGCAGGGGGTGTGAGAGAGGGAGAAGCAGGCTTCCCAGTGAGCAGGGAGCCTGATGCGGGGCTCCATCCTGGGTCTCTGGGATCATGACCTGAGCCGAAGGCAGTTGCTTAACCAACTGAGCACCCAGGTGCCTATGAAATTCATTTTCAACCGGGAATAAATTGGTGAAAAATCTGAGCTTGTTACCATTGCCCAAGGTTTGTTTGTAGTGGACATCTTTGTTTCTGTTTCTTTGCTTCTTTTTACTCACCTCTCCCCCAGTTGCCTGGTGGCAAGAATTTTCTTTGTTCCATTCATTCTCAGTATTTTCCTTTCCCTTTCATTTTGTAAAATGGGTTTGATTTTGTTGGACACACAAGAAAGACAATGGGGTGGATTTTTATTTTAGTTTTTTTATTGCTTGGTGAACTTCATTTCTGGTTTTCTCCACTCTGCTCCTAGATAGCCTTGTCGGTGATAGAAGTCAATAAGAAACACTCTTGTAATAAAGTTCTGGACATGAACACACAATCTGTTAAGCAGGTGAAACCAGGGGAGATTGGCAGAGGGTGTCTTCCTTCGGCTCATGTTAATGTTATGGATCATTCCATTGCTTAGGAGTCAAGGCTAGAGTATTCTATCACTACTATATTTCCATGTGAATGCAGGGAGTTTTTGATATTCAGTGTTGATAATTTCTCCTGACACTCCTCTAGCTGTATTTTAAAATGCTTAAGGAAGCAATCAGTGCCTTTGCTTTCCCTCTCAGGGGCAGTATTTTGTGTACTTTTTGCAATGGGCAGATATTTGGCTAATCATTCAGAAATGTTTTGACTTTGAAAATCATTTAGGAAAGTGACTTTAGAAACCTTCCTGTCTTGTAAGCATGCCATGAGTCACTGTGCTGAGTGTGGTCCTCCAGTAACTACCCAAACCCATTCCCACACACAAGTGTTCCAGAAAATCTTCTGGAGGCCGGAGGTTTGTTGTTGTTGTTATTGTTGTTGTTTTAAATAGATGTTAGGTATGGTATTGATTTTTATTACAAGTACATTATCTTGTAATTATTGTAAGTTTGAGCTCCTCAAGGGCAAGGATACCAATGCTGCATTTGTCATAGGCATTGTTCAATCATTCTTACTGAATAAAGGAAGGATTCTTTTGCTTATGTGGATTTTTCAAACATAGGCGCATGTGGGAGCCACTGAGCCGCCCGTGAAAGAGTACGAAAGTCAGGTGCTGATTTTCTTCTCTCCGTGTCCACTCTACAGGCATGTCCACAGACAGTCCACAGTTGCTCTGTTGGACCATTACTTCCGGAGCCTTCTATTATTCTTTCACAGCTCCACTAACCAGAAGCTTCTAAATAGGTATTAATTGCTGACCTCTGTAGTCGCTAAGGATTCTTGTATTCTTTTTATTTTTGAGCAGCCTCTGTGCCTAGGCACGGTCAGTTTTGAACGCGTTCAGTCTAGGCCTGGACTTTTGCTTACGGAGGCGCATGCAGAGCTGCTCAAGCCTTTTCTCTTGGAGTTTAGCACGTCTGATTTCCATCCCATCTGCTCCGTTAGCTCGCTTTAAATATCAGTTATAACTTCTGCACTGATTAAAAACTCAGATCTGCACATCTTAGGTTGTCAGCACCATCTCAGGGCCAGAGGAGTGTTCTGTGCTGGCTGTCACAAAGCCTCAGAAGTCCTGGGTACAGAGTTGAGAGCTGAGTGTGAGGGCAGCTCAGCCACTGCCATTAGCTATTTGACTTTGAGCGAATCCCTTAATCTTTCTGAGATTCAGTTTTGTTATCTGTAAAATGAGGGTTATAAAACCTGTTTTCAGCATTGTGAGGCCTAAATAAGATTAAATGAAGGTATTTTTTTTTAAGTTATAAAATGTTAGAGAACACTGGTAATAGTGACTTTTTGGGTTCTTTATAATATGCCAAATAGTATGTGAATTTTACATTTTGTAAAAATCGAAACAATTCAGAGAAAGCATGCCCTCTCAGTCTTCCAATCTTCTTCTCCGTAGAGGTTACCCCTATGCATTTATTACTCTGTGCATTTATTTCCTTTTTTTTTATGCAGGTAGAAATCTCTTTTTGTATTATGATTTTAAAAAGTACACTGTTCTGCTGTCTTTTAATATGACATGAGATTGTAAAGATTTTACCTTTTTAAAAATTGTTGAGATCAAATCATAGCACTGTTTCTCATTATTAAGGGAAACCATTATTAAGGGAAACCAGTTTTTCACTGTTACAAACAGCCCTGCATTGAAAGTCTTTGCACATGCTTCTTGGAGCACACATGCAAATGGTTATCGAGAGTGGCTACAGAGAGTGAAGATGTGAAATTACAAGAAGGTCTGTGCACTTAGCATTTTAATGATTACTGTCAAACTGCTTTCCAAAGCAGTGGTCTCAATATACTAATATTCTGACTGTTAGATGTGAAGGTGCCTATTTACTCTTCTTGCTAACTTGTGACAGTTTTGTTTCATTTTTGCCAGTCTCATGAGTGAAAAATGATATCTCAAATCCAAAAGAATGTTCATAGACAGTATGGTTTGTGAGTGCAAGGAAAAAGCATAACCAGAAACAATTTAAAAATCCATTAAGAGGAAAGTAAGACAGGTGAATAAATTGTGACAGAATCATAGGATAGAATTCTAAACAGGAGTCAGAGCTAGTGAGATACAGTAAAGATGCGGAACGGGATGAATATTAGTCTGGAGCAAGAAAAGGAAATTGCTAGAGCATATGGATGATAAGATCATTTCTATATGTTAAAAAACATACAAAGTTAATGCATTTTGAAGGGACATATTTATACATGATAAAATTAACAAGGAAAGCAAATGATAGAGGCAGGGAGTTTCTGAGGGCTGGTGAGTTCTGGATAACTTTACCTGAGAAGAGGATGGGAAGAGAGAGGAGCTTGGCTTTGCCAAGGCGGGTGAAGGAATGAGTCCATTTCCTCTGACATCTATCTGTGCAACCTGCTACATTTGCCTTTGCTGTTCATGTTTCTGACAATACCGGCTTGTAGGTTTGATTTTTTTTTCTCCTTATAAAAAGTTCTCAGGCGCCTGGGTAGCTCAGTTGGTTAAGCGACTGCCTTCAGCTCAGGTCATGATTCTGGAGACCCAGGATCAACTACCACATCGGGCTCCCTGCTTGGCAGGAAGCCTGCTTCTCCCTCTCTCACTCCCCCTGCTTGTGTTCCCTCTCTGGCTGTGTTTCTCTCTGTCAAATAAATAAAATCTTAAGAAAAAAAAAAAAGTTCTCTGTGTTGTTGATCTCAAGAATATAGTTTATATGTGGGATATTCTGTGGGAGTGGTGAAGGTTAATTTTGCTCTTGTGTGTTTTCCATTACTTTCTTACTCAGGTAATTTCTTTCTCAGATATCTTGAAATAGTTACTGTAAAAAAAATGTAGCATGGTTATTGAAGAAGACAACTTGATAAAAATGGAAGAAATAGGTAGGGGCTTTAGAGTCCAATAGACCTGGGTTGAAATTTTTTCCCCCACTCAATCCCTGTGCTTTATTATCTTCTCTTCGTTTTTTGCTGCTCCTCCCCTCCATCCTGAAACTACCCCTGATTTAGTTACTCAGTATCTAGTAGTTTTCGCCACCTTTATCCTCATCATTGTTAAAATCTGTAGGGAATGGTATCAGAGTAAATTACAAAATCCAGAACAAATAAGACACTTATTTGTGGATTTCAGAAGGAGCCCTGTTCTTTTGTTGTAGTCTAATCTGTATGTGTCTCGCCTGTAAAAATTAGTGTGAAAGCAGCTAACCATGGCCCATTATTATTATTACTATTATTAAATAGTAGGTTGATTGACATAGAATTCACAGATCCTAAATCTCACCCTTTTATTTATGTTTTTATTTTTAAAGAGTTTGTTTATTTGTTTATTTATTGTTTATTTATTTGAGAAAGAGCACGAGTAGGGGGAAGGACAGAGGGAGAAGCAGACTGCCCACTGAGTAGGGAGTCCGACACAGGGCTTAATCCCAGGACCCTGGGGTCATGATCTGAGCTGAAGGCAGACACTTAAATGACAGCCATCCAGGTGCCCCAGAGCTCACCCTTTTAAAGTGATATTCGTAGGTTTTTAGTATTTTGGTAGTTTTTAGTATGATCATAAAGTTGTACATCTGTCTTCACTAATTCCAGAACAGTGTCATCACCAAAACCAAACCCAGTACCTGTTACACTTACTCCCCATTTTGCCCTCTTACCCCCTAAAGTTGTTGATCTCTTCCTGTATGGATTTTTGTATTCTGAATATTTCATATAAATGGATTCGTACAATTTCCTGGTTTTTGTGTTTTTGTTTTTTGTTTAGCTTGTGCTTAGCATGGTATTCCCAGTATTATATCAGTACTTTGTTGTTTTGTGTTACCCAGTAACATTCAGTTATGGTTATATCATACTTATTTATCCATTCCTCGACTGGTGGACATTTGGATTGTTTCTCTTTTTTAGCGATTATGAAATAAAACTGCTATGCATATTCCGGAACAAGGTTTTGTGTGGATCTGTGTTTTTAGTTTTCTTCCTTACACCAATTGCTGGATCATATGGTAACTCTGTTGTAACATTTTGAGGGACTGCCAGACCGTTTCCAGAGCGCCCTTACCACTTTATATTCCTACCAGCAATGTCTGAAATTCCGGTTTCTCCACATTTTCACTAAAGTTTGTCTCTTTTTTTCATAACGGTTATGAAATATTTGCAATTTTGATTTGCATTTCCCTAATGACTAATGAGGTTGAACATCTTTTCACATACTTATGGGCCATTTGTATGTCTTCTTTGGAGAACTTCCTGTACTAATCCTGTCCTCATTTTAAAATTTAGGTTGTTGTTTTAAGAGTTCTTTATGTATATTTTGAATACAGGCCCTTTATCAGACAAATGACTCACAGTATTTTCTCCCACTCTGTGAGTTGTCTTTTCATTTACTGATGGAGCCCCCCCTCTCACTTTATTGAGGTATAATTGACCTATAACATTGTGTAAGTTCAAGGTTATAAGGTTTGATTTGGTGCACTTATGTAGTGCAGTGTTAGCCAACATTACCTCCTGTCACGTTATTACCATGTATTGGTTACGGTGGGAATGTTTACGATCTATGTTCTTAGAGCCTTTCAAGTATCTACTACAGTGTTATTAACTATAATCACTACGTCAGACATTAGATTCCCCAGAATTGATATCCTTTGAGTCTCAGAAGTTTTTAATTTGGGTGAAGTCCAATTTATCTGTTGTTTCCTTTGTCACTTGCTTTCTTGGTGTCATACTGAAGAAGCTATTGCCTAACCAACAATTATGGAGATTTGCTTCTCTGTTTTCTTCTACGTTTTGTGGTTTTAGATCTGTGTTCTGTTTCGTTAATTTTCTATATGGTGTAAGATAGCATTCCGACTTCATTCTTTTATAGGTTGATATCCAGTTGTCCCAACACCATTTGTTGAAAAAGACTGTTCTTTCCCCCTGTTGATTTTCTTGGCACCCTTTTCAAAAATCATAATTTTATCATAATTCTAAGGGTTTATTTCTGGACTCTCAGTTGTAGCCCATTGGTCTATATATGTCTATCCTTACACCAGTATTACACTATCTTGATTACTATAGCTTTGCAGGAAACTTTGAAATCAGGAAGCATGAATCCTTCAGCTTTACCTTTCTCGTGATTGTTGGGCACTGTGATTTTTTAAGGCTATTATCTTTGATGTGTTTTCTCTGGGGAGATTTAACTTACAAATATCCAAAATAGAGACTTAGGAATCAAAAAGGAGAACTTGGATTTTGTGTGATTGAAACAGTGATGAATGCCAAAATAACTTCACCTTACTGAACTCCATTTACTTATTTATCCATTGTTTTGTGTGCCCACCGTGTGTTAGACACTGTGCTAGATTGCAGGGAAACCGCTATGAATAGACATGGTGTCTCTGCAGTGAGCTTATGTTGGCTCCTGGCTTCGTGTTTTTTTTTTTTTTTTTTTTTAAGATTTTATTTATTTATTTGACAGAGAGAGAGATCACAACTACACAGAGAGGCAGGCAGAGAGAGAGGAGGAAGCAGGCACCCTGCTGAGCAGAGAGCCCGATGTGGGCCTCGATCCCAGGATCCTGAGATCATGACCTGAGCCGAAGGCAGAGGCTTTAACCCACTGAGCCACCCAGGCGCCCATGGCTTCGTGTTTTTGAGCGCAGTGTGGATGTTTGATTATCAAAGATGAGGATGTAATCAAAGCAGATCTATCATTGGTTGGAAAGTGCTTTTGCTATGAAAGTTCTATCAATGCAAATTCTTACCTTGCTATTCTGCTAGTCGGAGTGAAAGTATAAACAGTTGGAAGAAGAGGATGAGTATTTTCCAGGTAGCTGCGTTGAGTGTGTTGAAAAAATTACAAAAGCACCATAGGTTCTCATTTGCACTTGGGTGTGCACATAAGTCCCCTCCTATTTAAAAGTTCACTTGAAGGCAAGGGCCTTGTGTTAATTCATCTTTCTTACTGATGATTATCATCTAACAGTACTTTAAAAATATTAGGTGGAGGCACATGAGTGGCTCAGTTGGTTAATCGTCTGCCTTCGGCTTGGGTCATGATCCCAGGGTCCTGGGATTGAGCCCCACATCGGGCTCCCTGCTCGGCAGGGAGCCTGCTTCTCCCTCTCCCACTCCCCCTACTGTGTTCCCTCTCTTGCTGTGTCTCTGTCAAATAAATAAATAAAAAGATCTTAAAAAAAAAAAAATTGGTTGTTCAAGAATCCTGGGTGACTCCGCCAGTTATGCGTCCAGCTCTTGCTTTTGGCTCAGGTCATGATCTCAGGGTTGTGAGATGGAGCCTTGCATCAGGCTCCACGTTGGGTGTAGAGCCTGGTTAAGGTTCTGTCTGTCCCTCTTCCCTTCTTCCCCTTTTTCTTTCTAAAAAAAAAAATTATGTGTTCAGTATGTGTTGACTGAATGATTGAATGGGTCAAGCCACAAATGAGTGCTCATATCTTATGATCTTATACTAAATTAGGGTTTGCATGGCTTTCATTGGCTATTATTTTTGCCCTCAAGGATCTTGATTTAGTGGTTAACGTGAAAATGAGATGCTCAATATGGTACAGTTTTACAAAAATAAGATTTATTGACTCACAAATGAATGAAAAGTAAATTGTATAAATAGCTTAAATACATTTTAATATATACATGTTAGGAGTCAGTGGGTCCATAGGGTGATATAGGGTGGTAGATGAAGTCCTGAGCAGAGGTGGGATTTCATGTAGGGTTCAAAGAACTGAAGGAACACATTGATAGAGGGCAGTGGCCAAAACTTCCAGGCCAAGAGGTAGTTCTCAGAATGGGTGGTACTGTCAGCCAGGAGACTTCTGGGAAAGTATGGGTATTTTTGGTTGTCCTAGTGCTCAGGATTGTTACTGGCTTTTAGTGGTTAAGGGCCAGGGAGGCTAAAGTCCCATAATGTGAAGTTAGCAGTTGATTTACCCCAAATCACAGTGGCTCTCTATTTGAGATCTGTTCAAAGGAAACAGATTTAGCTGCGTAAGGAGGAAAATAGTGTTTATAAGTAGTTTTTTGAAGGAAATATTATTTGTTTGTTTGGTTTTTGCCATTGTAGAGGCTGAACTGGGAGAGGTGTGTAGTTAGAGTGGAATATAGCAATGGAACATCTTAGGAACTGTTGCAGGAATTTATATTTGATCAGTTTGGATGATTTTGGTGATTCTTAACATTTTCTTTTGTCTTATAGTTTGATTTTCTTTTCTTCTCTTAGAACGAGCCTCTGACCCCAGGTTATCATGGATTCCCAGCACGGGACAGCCAGGTTGGTATTTGCTGTTATAATTCAGGTGGTGTGTGTGTGTGTGTGTGTGTGTGTGTGTGTGTGTGTGTGTGTGTGTGTGTGTGTGTTCATTCTAAGGATGCTATGGTAGAGAGCATTTCCTGAAATAATTTTTGAGAGTGATATAGTTAATTTCAACAATAAATTAACATTGAGAGACACAAATATAATACATTTTTTTGATCCTAAAAGAATTGTAATCGTGTTACTGAAATTGTGGATATTATAGGAAAAAAAATTACTGAGGCACAGCCATAATTGCTTTTATTTTTTCTTCTCCAGGCTGATAATAATTTTTTAACCTTATTTTCTTGGTGTCTCATAATTCTAAGTGCTGGGCTTGTTTCTTTGTTCTCTGCCACTTAGCCCCTGCCTGCGGATTTTTTTGAGTCCTTGTAATAAGAAAATTCCATTCTCCTTCTTGGGGGAATTCAGCCTTATGGTTTTAATCAGGGAAGGCTTGCTTGAGAGAGGGAAGTTTCTGCTGTCTTTCTTTGTTAGGGAGGATGATTGGAAAAAAGCCCAGGCACTACTATGGGTAGAGTAGTGCTGCTTCCTATGAGACATCCTCTGGATGCTTTAGGTGAGTGTGTAAGATGCCTTCCCCATCTTTTCGCTGTCTGAAACCTTGAGCAAATGAGGCTGAAGCTGCACTAGGCTAGAAGAACAGGTAAAGCTGCCTCAGAGGAATGATGTGGCTTAAGATACCTACCCTCTGAAATTTGCCTCATTGCTATTCAGGCATAGAGATATTTTTCAGGAGATTTGAAAGGATAGCTCCTAGCACTATCTTTGAGTGCCTGTCCAGCTTCCCTGTAGGGTTGTCAAAAAAACCCTCACTATTAGGCTCATCCAAAGGACATGTATCATCAGAGTGCTAAACCCAAGTGTTGATCCAACATAGTTGGATCTCATCAGAGCCCCTGACACTGGTCTTGACTACTAGGACGGCCCTGTTGTCACAGTCATCCATTTGAGTGCTTGCCCAGGTCTTAGACTTTTGGTGCTGGGTTGGCATCAGACTGACCCCAGGTAGGGTATGGAGAAAAAGAGGGAGGGAGAGTGGTGTTGATCCCTGTGTTCATCTCCCAGTGGGATCATCACCATGGGAATTGAAGTGTGTTCCTATGGAAGTTTTTGTTGAAAGATACAGTCATTTACTTCAGATCTAAAGAAAATACAGATAATTTTTTCTTTCTTTCTTTCTGGTTTGGGTCTGCTGTAGAGCTTTTGTAAGCTGTGAAATTTATGCCCATTGATAGTAGTTCTATATCATGGCCATATATCAGGAAAAGTACTATTGCCTAGAGATCAGCCCCCAGATGTTCTGACTGAGTAGGTCTGAAATGTGGTTTAGTCATTCACATATTTAGAACTCTCCACAGGTGATGCTGCTTTGCAGCCCGAGTGGAAAACTAGTCCTATGGGTTGCTTTAACAGGGGTGGCGTTTTCTGTTTCATCCTGTACTTTTCACCTAGGACCCTTAAAACAGAGAGGATCTTGGTCAGTCTCTCTCCAGTCTTGCATACCAGTGCATATGTTTACTTATTTATAAATGTTGTTTACGTTGGATATAGGCTTATTTTAGGTATAGGCAGGTAAAACTAATTGAAGTAAAGTATGGGAATAGACGTACTGAGTTTAAAAGGATCTGACAGGTACTGTATAATGCTCTGTTCTTCTGTGGGGATTGCAGATCAATAAGAAACTAGGCAAAAAGAATTAAGAGGAATTTGTTAAAGCACAGTTGCTTGGAACTGCTTATTTTTCCTTTCTTTTGCGGTAGAGACCCACTTCTGTACCCTGCACCTTCATTACTCATACTCTTGTCTGCTGTAGGTCTATGCAGACCCTTTTGCCATAGTTTAAAGCTGCTAATTTACTTTAAGGCACATTCTGATGGTGACAGGTTTATATTAGTTTATTTTCTTGGGCTTTATTTTGTTCTCTGGCTGGATCTTTGAATTAGAGATCTTTGAGCAGTGCAAACAAGCAAATATTGAATAGCTGCTTGTTGTATTTGATGAATACAGAATCCAAATGAGTACTGCTAATTAATGCCTCTAACCTTGTGAACTCTCACTTTGTGCACTGAGGTTTGGGAGGCATTTATCAGTGTGCAGCACTGGTCACCCAGCAGCCTGAGCTGGGCAGAAACTGAACTTGTGATCTTTACATCTCCCCCGAGTGGTTTAGTTCAGCAAATCCAGGAGTGAGGGGAGGGGGGGATGAGGTGAAGGTGAATTTTAATTGTGTGTCTTTATTTGCCCTCCTTATTCTTTTGCCATTCCTTTCTAAACAAATAGCAACCCTCCCGAGACATGCTTTTTATCAGCATCTCCTCGTGATTTTAAAAGAGACAGAGTTAAAGTCCTGATTGCTCTAGAGCACTGTCATCCGTGCTTTCCCACCTCATCCTCACAGTCACCTTTTGAGGTAGATTAAGCACACACTTCCTTTGGAGAGAGCAGGGAACTGAGGAACACAGGGATTAAAGCGACTTATCCGAGGTGACCATACCAGATAGTGGCTGCTAAGAACTGAACTTTGTCTTCTCTTTGTTGAGGGTCCTTTCCTCTGTCCTGGGGATTGCTCCCCCAACAGAAGGAAGGAAGTGTGGTCATGCGGGCATGTGGCTGCTCCCTCCTCATTTGGTGGCTCCCTGGTCTTCATGAAGCTCAACCACAGATCTGGGAAGCCATGGCCTCTGCTTAAGGATTATTACCCCTGAGTTCCTCAGCACCAAGTAGACTGGCATCTGACTATTCAGTGACCTTTTTCATGCTGTTATGTAAGCTCCCACCAGCACCTTTGAATTAGAAACCTGTGAAACAAAGGAGGGGAAAAAAAAACCAACGACAACACTTGCCACCTTCTAGAGGTTTTGGTTTTTTATGTGCAGACATCACAGCCTTCTTTCCCAATCAGTTAGCAAGCTTTATGAGATGACAAGCCATTGCATTCATAAAGCACTCCAAGCACTTCACCGTGCTTGCTAATGGGCTCTCTCTGTGGAAGTGCAGGAGTCGAACATTGTCCAGATTACAGAAGTGAAAACCAGCTGGAAGGCTGAGTGTCTCATCTAAGGCTATGCGGGAGGTTAGGTTGATGATACAATATAGAGTTTAGGTTCCCAGCTGATTGTTTCTCTGTGGTTTATATATATATGCGCAGGTGCTTATTTGAGTGTTGATTAAGCCTGGAATAGTGTGTGGATTTGTAATTTTTTTTTTTTAAAGATTTCATTTATTTGACAGAGAGAGACAGTGAGAGAGAGGACACAGCAGGGGGAGTGGGAAAGGGTGAAGCAGGCTTCCCATCGAGCAGGAGCCCAATGAGGGACTTGATCCCAGGATGCTTAACAACTGAGCCCCGGGTTCATAATATTTTTTTAAAAGAGAGAATGCTTGTGGGTATTAGCTCCAGAGTTTTTAGATAGGAGGGGCTTAGGAGTGGCAATCTGATTAGATGGGGGCTTGGTTCTACATGGCAAGCTTACTGTTTTTGCTGACATTGTTTATTTAGGATGGCTTTCAGGGGCTTCTGGAGAGTACCGTGGGGGTCCGGAGGCCAGCCCCTTGCCACCTCTTGGTGCTATAACTTTATGTTTAGTACATTAGGGTGGCCCTACAATTCCTCATTCTAGTTGGGGCACTTTTGAGAGTGAAAAGCAATGCTCATGTTGAAACAGTCTCTGGCAAACCCAGATGGGTGGAGTTTGTGGTCATCTTAGCCATAATTCAAGAACTGTAGCAAATGTCCCCTTAACTATGGTGATCAGGAATGGGATTATGGCACAGTGCATTGTGTAACGTTTAACCTATGCGGGAATGGAACATTGCCATTCGCATTTGAGATGAGAGAGAGTACAGACTCTTGGTTAGGGTCAGGTGTTGAGTCAGGTGTAGAGCTGAGAATAATAGTATTAGAAAAAACTAATGTTTGTAAAGTACTTTACAGTGTGCTTCTGTGTTTACGGAGTTTGGATCTTCACAATAGCTCTCCTAGGTAGGTGGGGCTTTATTATCTCTACAGATAAGAAAACCAACGCAGAGGGCCTTGGGTGGCTCAGTCGGTTAAGCAACTGACTCCTGATTTCAGCTCAGGTCATCATCTCAGAGTCCTGGGATCTAACCCCACACTGGACTCCCCACTCTGCAGGAAGTCTGCTTGGGAATTCTCCCTTTCCCTCTGCCCCTCCCCCTACTTGTGCACACACTGTCTCAAATAGATAAATAAATCTTAAGAAAAAAATTGAACCAACATAGATTTTTAAATGAATTTCCAATGTCATGTATAGAGAGGCAGTGGCAGAAATGGGCTTGAACCCAGAATTTTCAGTCTCCAGTGTCTTGTATTTCTTCTGTCAGTGTTCCCTCTTCCTTGAATGGGAATGTTCTCTTGCTCGTGTGACAAGATATTATGGAATCCTTGGGGAATATAGCAACATGAAGAGGCTTCATATGACCTGGACGTCCCTTGATGACTTAGTCTGTCAAGTTTTCTTCCTGTCTTGTTTGTTAAAATAGCTAATGGTCCACAGTTTATCTTTTTGTATTTTAAATATAAAGAAAAAAATTAATGTCATGGTGTTAGGCTCTTCATCTTATTTTTAAAATAAGTCAGTGGCTCCTTAAAATTGTTTTCCTTTTCCTAAAATTCTGTTGAAAAGCCACTCTGTCAACGTGTTTAAGTGAAACACACACACAGAATGTCAAAGGAGGTGTTCAGTTTGGCAGATACAACTGTGTCAGAGATTTTAATTGGGAGTGGCAGCCATACTTTTAACTGAGAGGATAGAGTAAAGATGACCCAGAGGGGCGCCTGGGGGTCTCAGTTGGTTAAGCGTCCGATTCTTGCATGCTCCTCGGGTCTTGATCTCAGGGTCATGAGTTCCAGCCCTTGTTGGGCTCCACGCTGGGTGTGTAGCCTACTTAAAAAATAAAAAAACAAAAATAAAAGTGACCTAAGGGATTTATTTTTCAAAAGTATTTTTTTTTCTTAAGGATTGAAAAAAAATTTTCCTTTTTCTAACCAGTTTTTCCTTTTATCCCTGGTACAGGCTTTATTTTCGTCAGAGTTTTTATAAATTAACTTTCAGGGCTTTTTTGATTGGGAGCCATGGACAATAGCAAATGCATTTTGTGTCCTACTCATTTTGTTTGGTGCCAAAGAATTGATGGCGACTTTTCCTCCCTTGGGAAGAGTTAGAGTGGAGGACATGGTAAGAGAGTGTTCAGGTTCTAGCTCTGTGCTTTCAGCTTAAAAAAGACAACACCCCCTAGTAAGCAGTACCTTTAACATTGTGACCCAGTTCACACACACACACACACACACACACACACACACGTATACACATGCACGCACACACACAAGTATAACTTAGAATTAGTCTTCCAAATAGTATTTACCCTTACTGTGTTGTAAGAACTGTATATTTTTGGGCGCCTGGGTGGCTCAGTGGGTTAAACCTCTGCCTTCGGCTCAGGTCATGAGCTCAGGGTCCTGGGATCATGGCCCGCATCGGGCTCTCTGTTTGGCGGGGAGCCTGCTCCCCCTCTTTTTCTCCCTGCCTCTCTGCCTACTTGTGATCTCTCTCTCTGTCGAATAAATAAAAATCTTTAAGAAGAAAAAGAACTGTGTATTTTCTATTCCTTTCCATTCAACAGTTTGAGCAAAATTGATTTTCTGGACTTGCTAGTAGATGGCAGTCTGTAGTTTTGAAGAACAAAGTTCTCATAATTGTTGTCCTTAAACATTCAGCTTTAAAGCACTCCATATACTTCAGCATTTGCTTCCCTGTTCCACATCCCTCTGCAGCCACTCATCTGTTTTCTGTCTCTGTGGATTTGCCACTTCTGGACTTTTCGTATAAATGGAATCATATGGTATTTGGTCACTTGTGACTGGTTTCTTTTCATTCAGCATAATCTTTTCAAGGTTCATCCATGTTGTAGCAGGTGTCAGCACTTCATTCCTTTTGTTGGTTGAGTGGTAACCCATTGTATGGTAACAGGGAGGATTGTACATGAGCCTACCGCCTACCTCTAGCTCCCTCCAGCTCTCTTACTTACAGTTGGTGTTTGCCAGGTGGGCGTTCTCGAACATGCACGACCCCAGCTTCAGAGTAGGATCACTGTCCCTCTGCCCTCTATGCACTGCTCTTCACCCAGATGCTCACCTTCTCATTCAGGTCACAGGTACACAGTTTACGCCTCTGAGAAGCCTTTCCTGACTGCACCAGTCTGAAGATACCCAGATACATAACCTGACTGTTCAGCCGCACTTTCTTTACATCTCTCACCATCATCTGAAATTGTCTAGTGCTCGTACTTTATTGTGTCTTTCCCACTAAAATATGTTGCACAAGCTGTGACTTTGCTTAGAGCAGAGCTTGACGTGTAGGAGATCAGTAAATAGTTGTTGAAAGAGTAAGTGAAAATTATCTTGTTTAATGGCAAAGACTTTGAAAGGTTTGAGGCAGGGAAGTGATAGATTTATTTTATATTTTTAAAAACAACATTCTGGCTGCTGTGAAGAACTGAATTTTAGGATGACGAAATAAAGAGAAGGAAGGGAGGGAGGGACGGAAGGAGGAAGGAAGGAAAGAAAAAAGAAAAAAAGAAAGGAAAAGAAAAGAAAAAGCAGCCTTAGTCTGGTCTAGGCACCAAGTTTATTTGCTGTGTTTTAATATCAGTTCCAGCTGGGACTTAATTGTCAAATGAGAAATTTTACCACCCCCCACCCATGGCTAAAGACTGTATTTAAATGACTGGTTCCAAAGTAAATTGTTTTATACTCCTTCTGTATTTCACAATCTATGCTAATTTTCTTACTGGCCCCATTTTAACTAAAAAATACTTGTGCTTTGTTTTAAATTATATACAGAATTCCTTTTTTCCCTCTCTCCTAGGTTGCACAGAACCCCACTGTCAGGCTTCATGCAAAGTATATGCTAAAACAGTTCACCCATCAGTGGTCTGGTCCTCTGTGGTGTGTTGCCTTACGCCCTCTAGTGGATGAAGGGCTGGTAAACGCCGTGGCAGCTGGTGTCCCAGTGTTTTGCTTAAACCGGATAATTAGCTTCAGACTTACTCTTGCATTATAGATCATTTCCTTCTACAAATAGTTCATAAGCTCTTTCCTTTCAGAAAAGACCATTTCCTTTCATCTGCTGCTGTCTGCCATGTGTCTAAGTAACATGCCTATTCTGTTATTTCTTGGTTTACCCATTTTAGACACTATATTTTGGCTTCCTACTGTTGGAGATGAGATAGTAAGTTTTCTAGACACCGTCTCCTCCTTTCTAATAAAGCCATCTAAAAAATCTGTGTTTATTACTAATTTATGGTTGTATGATTTATATTATTATGACTAAATGTAGCTGAATCGTAAATTGGTTGTATTCACTTTCTTATATACTTCATTTCCTGTGGAGTTACTAAATATATACATGCATATTTATATAGAAAATAAGAAATAAGTAAATAAATTTGGTTATCACTTAAAAGCACTATTGAGATGTAGTTTCTGTACCATAGAAGTCATTCAGTGCAAGTGTACTTACTCGGTGATCTTAGGAAATTTAGAGTTGTGCCACCATCGCCACAGTTTGGTTTTAGAATATTTCCATAACACCCCCCCCACCCCTTCCACCCAGATTTTCTTGAATTTTTTTGCAGTTCCAACTCTTAGCCCAAACAGAAACTGCTGATCTGTTTTCTAATTTATCTTTCCTAGATTATCTCATGCAAATGGGATCATACAGTATGTCTGTAGTTTATGTGTGTGACTTCTGTCATTTAGCATAATGTTTTTGAGGTTCCTCCATGTTGTATGTATCACCATGTCATTACTCTTTGTTGCTGAGTAGCATTCTTTTGTGTGGATGTACGCCATTTCCATTTCGTTAATCCATTTACCAGTTGATAGATAATTTGGATTGTTTTCAGTTTGCTGATTATGAATAATGCCATTATGAACATTTACATAGAAGTCTTTGGACATAATGTTTTAAATTCTCTTGGGCAGATTTCTAGGAGTGGAATTGCTGGTTTTTTACGGTAAGCTTGTGTGTAACTTTAAGAAACTGTCACACTATTTTCCAAAGTGGCTTGGCTTTATCCACCTTTTTGATTATACAGAGTATGTGTTGGTGGCTCATTGTGGTTTTAATTTGCATTTCCTAATACCAAAAGATGTAGAGTTGCCTTTTTTTTGCTTATTAGCCATTCATATGTCTTCTTTGTTGAGATATCTCTTTTAAGTCTTTTACCCTGCCCACTTTTTACTTGGTTCGTTTGTTCTCTTAAGGAATTGTAAGAGTTCTTTATATACTCTGGATATAAGTTCTTTGTCAGATTTATAACTCGTCGATATTTTTTCTCAGTTGTGAAATTTTGCAAGACAAATCTATCCTTCTCCCTAATAAAACAAAACTATATTTCCTCCTTATTTACTGTATTTACTCTATGTAACCATCTTGGGAAAGAGACTATGGTTTGACTATCTTTGTTCAGTACTGAAGATTGCTCTCAGGAACACTGGTAGGTTTATAGAGGATTTGTGTTTGGCTGACAGACTCCAGATCTTTGTGGCAGGTGTATTTGGGCAAGAAAGCTCTTCAGGTAGTGAAGAGCAGTTATGCTGATTTCTCCTTGTCCCAAGAGATGTGATATGGTAGAGGGTCAGCTGCAGTCATTGGCTTTTTTTTTTCTTTAACCAAGGCACTGTAGCTTCTGTAAGGCTGTTTCATGGAAATTCCTCTGGATACACAGATATACACACCTACACAAACCACACCCTGGCTTTGGATTTAAATATCAGTGCTGCTATTGCAGGCTGTATGACTTTGGGCAGGTACTTTCCTTCTCTGAGCCTCAGTTTCTTCATCTATAAAATAGGAATAATATCTACTATGAAAAGTTGTGGTGCAGGTAGAGGTGACATACATAAATTTCCCAGCGTCTGATAGGGTCATTAAGTCATTTCTCATCAACTTTATGGAAAAGAGGCCATAGGGAAGCTTTATAAGAAAATATTTAGTTTCTGCAGTCTCTGATTTAAGTCTTTTTTCTTTTGATTTACCATGTGAAATGAATTATATCTGTAGATTTGAAATTTTTAGCTGAAGAACATAGCTTTACCATATTTCCAAGAATAATATGCTTGTATGTGGGGAATGAAACCTGTGTAAGTTTATTTACATAATTCATTATGGGTCTTGGCATCATGAGTAGAAAGGGGGAGTGGAATCAGTTTTGAGACTGACATGACTTAAACAGAATCTGGCCAAACTGTATCAGACGTTCAAGGCTCTCTCCAACCGTTGTGCTCATTCTTAGTCCCTTCCACATATTTCTTCTACTATGCATGGCTCCTCGGAGTCCTTCAGATCTCTGTCCTGGATATTTATGTCTTTGTAGTGCCTTTTGCTTGAAATATTTCTCTTGTTCCCAGCAGAACCCTAAGTATCCTTCATGATCTCTGGCCATAACTTAACCTGCTGTATGAGACCTTTTCGTACTGCCTCTACTTATTTGAACTCATTTAACATGTCATATGCATGAGCATTTCCCTAAGTGTCAGATCCAGTGAGTTTGGTAAATTTTATGAAGACAATGAGCAGAATTTAACTTCTTTAAGGCTCAGTGTTCTCATCAGTGAAAGTGAGGAGGATAGTACTTACTTTTGTAAACTTACATTTTTAAATTTCCTAGGTCAAGAGTGACTTACTAGCTGATGTGGTATTTCACTGCCTCTAACTTCTGCTTTTCCTGTAGTCTAGAAAATCTCTTCTCATCTCTGGGCCAAGTTTTTTTCTTTTTCCTTTAAGGACTCTTTTGGCTCTAATGGGTTTGACTCTGTGGTTTTTGACAGTATCTTGCTTCCTTATGGAAACAATGGGAGTTTTTATCACTTAACTTCCTACCTCCGAATTCAGCAGGGCTGCTCTGGATCTGTGGATAGATGAGTGACTCCAAGCAGAAGCATGGAAAGGATGGCTGACTTCCATCTCATCCCTCTTCTGTGCATGGTTTCTTTGTCACATATGCTGTCTTTTATTCCATGGTTTGACTTCTTCCCCCAGCTTTGCCAGTTTTTACTCACTTTGGGTTTGCTGTGACTTTAGGCTATCAGAACAGTTTGTATTCGTGTCTGGACCCAAATCCTTATTAATTTGTAAATGGATGGATTGTAACTTCACTGGTTGGCTTTCTAGATTGGCCTAATCCTTTGTGCGTAGGCATTTGATTTGTGTTGTAAGAAGTTTAATATGGCCTCGGGGGCGCCTGGGTGGCTCAGAGGGTTAAGCCTCTGCCTTCGGCTCAGGTCATGATCTCAGGGTCCTGGGATCGAGTCCCACATCGGGCTCTCTGCTCGGCAGGGAGTCTGCTTCCCTCTCTCTCTGCCTGCCTCTCTGCCTACCTGTGATCTCTCTCTCTGTGTGTCAAATAAATAAATAAAATCTTTTAAAAAAAAAAAAAAAAAAGAAGTTTAATATGGCCTTCAAAAAGAATTATCTGACTAAAGATTATTAATCACCGGGACTACTTATAAAGGGAAACTGTACGATTTTCTATATTAGCAGTTATAATTTCAAAATCAGGTAATTCATCTCTTTAGAATTGTTTAAGGTGTGTTGCATGGAGCATTGGGTGTGGTACATAAGCAGTGAATCTTGGAACACTGAAAAAATAAAATAAAATAAATTATTAAAAAAACAGAATTGTTTAGGGTGGCCATGTAGTTATTAGACGTAAGTGGAGAAATAGTCATAATCAAACCTGGCTACCATTTCATGAGTTACTTTTTTTTTTTTTTTTAATAAAGAATGGTATTTATTTGACAGAGAGAAACACAGCCAGAGAGGGAACACAAGCAGGGGGAGGGAGAGAGGGAGAAGCAGGCTTCCCGCAGAGCGGGCAGCCAGATGTGGGGCTCGATCCCGGGTCTCCGGGATCATGACCTGAGCCGAAGGCAGTCGCTCAACCAACTGAGCCACTCAGGCGCCCCTCATGAGTTACTTTTAAGAAACAGATCTCTTCAACCCTTTGTTCTTCAGCGGACAGCCACCAGCAGATGATTAGAATAAAACCAACTAGTTAAGTATAAGATAAAACAAAAGGGCTCATAGTTGGTGGCAAATCGTGTTTCAGTTAGAGATAAAATATTTTTATTTTGATAGCATTAGTATATGCCATTATACTGAGCTGATTTAGAGTTGATTTAGAAAGGCAGAGGGAATACAACAGATGATTTAGGGTCTTTGTGTTAGGAAATTTGGTGCCATCAGAAGATAATTTCAGTAAGTTCTTTGTAATCATACATTTAAAAAAAGGCTCAGCTCTGACCTCACTGGAGTGTCATTACTCTGCTTAGCTGTTTTATCTGCTGAAAACCCTTCATTGGATACTCTGGGACTTCATGATTTGGCCCCAGTCTTTTTCCTTCTCTGTCTTGTAAGGTACTCTGTGTTCTAGCTACACTGTGGTTGGGGTAGTATAGTTTTAAATCAGCCATGGTTTTGTTTGTTTGTTTGTTTTAAAGATTTTATTTATTTATTTGACAGAGAGAAACACAGCCAGAGAAGGAACACAAGCAGGGGGAGTGAGAGAGGGAGAAGCAGGCTTCCTGCCGAGCAGGGAGCCCGATGTGGGGCTCGATCCCTGGTCTCCGGGTTCATGACCTGAGCCGAAGGCAGTCGCTTAACTGAGCCACCCAGTTGCCCCTCAGCCATGGGTTTTAATTCTAATTTCTTTATTTATGGTCTTTTGCATGTTTACATACTGGCCATCCTTTACCATTATTCAAATCCCATTTCAAATGCTATCTCCTTCAGGAAGTCTTGCCTGCTGCACTCCTGAGGCTCAGTATTTCTACTTTGTAATGGCATTTTATCACTGGATATTATTTTATGGTGACACATACTGTTCTCTGAGAACAAGGACCCTGTCATACTGCTTGATATTCTTAAATATTTTGCTCAGAGTAAGTACTCAGTAAGAATTTGGTAAAGGGATAAATTAAAAAGTAAACTTATCTTTAACCTTCTTGAAATACAGAGACTACTCTGTTGGGGTTTCTTTCTGTGGAAGATTAAAAAAAAAAAAAATCCAAAAAAACTTTGTTCAGGCTTTCACTAGGTTTTTTGCTTTTGCCTTGCCAGAGGTATATAAAAAATTAATACTTAAGAAGGTAGATATCTGATCTTCAGCAAAACAGAGTGCCTCTTACAAGTTTAATGGGTTTGGTAAAGTGGATATTAAATGTAAATCTGCCATTTTGTGAAGTCAAACAAGGCTCTTAAACCACTCAATAAACATCCTTATTGAATTAGTAGAACTTTTCAACAAGGGCCTGCCTGTGTATCTCCTATTATTAGGATCTTTCATTGTTCCTTAGGGCACCTTCACCCTGGGCTCTCAGAAGCTTTGTGGTGTCATGTGGATTATAGAATCATATAAACGAAAGATGCTTCTAGGTCCTTATTCTGTTGTTTTGTTACTGGTGTAGGGAGCTCATGCACTCATTTTAGCAGGTGTCTTAATTTTAAGCTAGCAAGCCAGGCTTCCCAGGAGAAGAGAGCTAACATGTATTGAACAGGGATTATGTGCCAAGCCCTGTATCAAGCATTTAGCAAGTACTATTTTATTCTTCCCATTTGCAGGTGAGGAAACCGAGGCTCAAAGAGATTTAAGTCATTGCTCAAGACCATGTAGCTAATAATTAGTGAAGATGGGTTTTATTTTTATTTTTATTTTTTATAAGTTGAGGGAGAGAGAGTTAAAGGCTCCAATGTGGGGCTTGATCTCACAACCCTGAAATTATGACCTGAGCTGAAATCGGAGTCAAATGCCTAACCGACTAAGCCACCCAGGTGCCACTGAAGTGTGTTTTTTTAAAAAATAAAAAAATATTTTATTTATGTATTTGAGCACAAGCAGGGGAGAAAGGGAGAAGCAGGCTCCTGCAGAGCTCCATTCCAGGGCCCTGGGATCATGACATAAGTCAAAAGCAGACACCCAACTAACTGAGCCACCCAGCTGCCCCCTAAAGTTGGGTTTTAAATCTAAATATGTTAGATTGGAACGTTGATGATATTTCCACTGAGGACGTATCTTTTCCTTATTTACTTTTAATTAAACATGTGTTCTGGGGTGCCTGGGTGGCTCAGTGGGTTAAGCGTCTGCCTTTGGCTCAGGTCATGACCCAAGGGTCCTGGGATCCAGCCCTGCATCAGGCTCTCTCCCTCTCCCTTGTCATCTGTGATCTTTCTTGTGCTCTCTCAAATAAATAAATAAAATCTTTTTTTAAAAAGTGTGTTTTTTTACACATTACTTGTATGTTTGATTTTTCTTTAGTTGGTAGTGAATGTTGATTTCCTTTCTGCTTCCCCTCCCCAGCTCTACACTGAGGCGGTGATAATATAATACAGATTCTTTCCTATCCATTTTCATTTGATGTTGGTGAGCTCCATTGAGGTCTACATCTGGGCAGGGGGTAGGGGGCAGGGGGAGGGCAGGGTTTTAATCTCCTTTGGCAGATGAGGAAATCAAGATGTTGGACCTTGTGAGAAATTTTCTAAGGGTGGTAATAGGTGGCACAGAGAGAAGAGCATAGCTTTTGATTTGAGGAGGTACACCGACCTCCAGACTAAACATGGTAGCAGTACGTTGTTTTCCTAAGGAAGTCCATGGACACAATCTATGAAAAATGTAAGTGGAGTGGTCCTAGTAGAAAAGATTTGTTTGGAGGACTTGGAGACTCACCCTCTGAACATCCTTTTGACTCTGAGGCCAATTTGAATGTGATTTGCAAACCACTGGGGAATAATCAAAGAACTTCGTGTCAGGCAGATCTGGGTTCTGAGTTTTAGTTTGTGTCTGAAATTTCACCTCGCTTTTGGGTCCTTATTTGTAAAGTATGCTTGTGTAGGATTGCTGTTACATAGTAACCGACAAGCACTCCGGAGCCTCGCATAGTGCCCCCTTGGCTTCTCTGGAGGAGAGATCAGCCTGTCAGGAGGTGGATGTTGGCCATTCACCCTGTGCAGGGTTCCTGCTAAAACAGCCTGGGGATCTTGCTGCTAAGGCTGGGCTCCCAGGAACTTACAGTGCATACTTTGCACTTGACCAAAGTTTTACACGTCACATTTATGTAGTTGAGAACAAGAATGGACAGACATGTTTTGCAAAGGATCAGAGAGCAAATATCTTGGGCTTTGGGGCCATACAGCTTCTGTCGCAGCTGTTCAGCTCTGCTGCTGTAGTGTGTGAGCAGCCGTAGGTAGCATGGGGCTGAATGAATGTGGCCATGTTCTTTTTCTTTTCTTTTTTTAAAGATTTTATTTATTCATTTGACAGAAACACAGCTAGAGAGGGAACACAAGCAGGGGGAGTGAGAAGGAGAAGCAGGCTTCCTGCTGAGCAGGGAGCCCCATGCAGGGCTTGATCCTGGGACTCCAAGATCATGACCTGAGCTGAAGGCAGAAGCTTAACGACTGAGCCACCCAGGTGCCCCCAGTGTGGCTGTATTCTAATAAAACTTTATTTGAGGGCACTGAATTTCATGGCATTTCCACATGTCATGAAATATGCTTTTGATTTTTTTTCCAACCATTTTTTAAAGATGTAAGAACCATCTGAGCTCATGGTCATATGCGGGTTGTACAAAAACAAGTGACAAGCTAGATTTGGTCCATGGACCATAGCTTGCTGACTCCTTATTTAGATATTGCTTGTTGATAGTGTAGTTTTTAACACTGTGAAGAATAATTTAAAAACAATTGCTATTAACAAAGTGGTGATATTATAAAAAGGCTTAATTTCACAGTAGAAAAAGGATTTTTTCTCCTCCATTTCAAGAATTGTTACACATTCATTAGTTTCTTTACCCTCTGTGATGTGATTAAGGTGCAGCTATCCTTGTCTTGGTAATGCTTACATGAAAAAGTTTCCAAGTAAAGACTGTATAGTGTAGTGGAAAGACCACGTGTCATGAGGGAGTCAGGAAATTTGACTTTTTCACTAATTTTGACTTCGCATATGTCACATCTTTGGGCCCTTCAGTTTCCTCATAGAAATCAGGAAGTTTTGAGATGATAATATTTGAGATCCTGGCCAATTCTGACATGCTCTTATTCTAGTCTTAGTCATTCGGAATGGTGCTGTTAAACAGTTTTCATCTATAGAAACTCTAAATACTTCACCAGTCAGTGGTTTTTTATTCTTTAATTGTTTCACATTGTATTGGGTTCCACACTGTGTTGGGGACTGTTTACAGTAGCAGTTTATTCTCGCCGTGCTAATGCTAGAGCCATTTCTAAAATGAAAGGCAGCCACGATCTGGGTTCCACATATGTTATTGTACAGGCTGCTCACTTGGTGGTCTGCCGTCCTGAGATAGCGCACCTGTTTGGAGATAAGCTGCAGGCACAAAGTGAGGGGCACTAGGGAAGTCAGAAGAAGAAAAGGTCTGTCCTGACTGTGTAGGGACCTTAGGATAATTTCAGAACTGGAAGCTCTGTCCTTAAGTCTGAGTCACACTCAGAGGACTTTGGCTCTCCTGGGGTGGGAGAGAGAGGCAGAGCAAGTGGCTATATCTGTTTTTGTCAACAGAGGGCACTCAGAGCAAAGCAAGTGCTCTGTGACACCCTGAAGGCTCGGCCCTGCTCCCCAGGCCTGCAGTGGACTCACTGCTGTGCCTCGGCCTCTTGCAGTTTGCTGTGTGCCCACATTCTCAGGTGTTTTATCCCATGCTGAAGTCAGATATTTTATTTTAATTATCATTGTTGTTATTTAAAGGAGGCTCCATGCCCTGTGGAGCCCAGTGTGGGGCTTGAACTCAAGACCCTGAGCTGATACCAAGTGTCAGATACTTAACTGACTGAGCCACCCAGGTGCCTCTATTTAAATTCATTTTAAAAAATCCCTAGAATCTTTTTTTTCTTCTTAAAAAAAATTTTTTTTAACGATTTCATTTATTTGTTTGACACAGAGAGAAAGAGAGAGCACAAGTAGGGGGAGCAGCAGGCAGGAGGAGAGGGAGAAGCAGGCTCCTTGCTGAGCAGGGAACCTGATGCAGGACCCGATCCCAGGAACCTGGTATCATGACCTGAGCTGAACCCAGGCACCCCTAAAATAATTTTCTTAAAAGTAACATTCATTGAGGAATTCATTTCCTGAAGTTCATTGAGGAAAACTGAGAAAATATAGTAGACCAAAAGAATAAAATAAAAGTGGCCTTAATATATTTAACTTTGGTACACATCAGTGGCCTGCTTTTATTGCTGCCTATTGGACACAGAGGCTGATCTGCTTGATGCCAACATGAAGGCATAAGGCTTCTATAAGTGACAGTTATTATTTATTGAGTACCTTCTGTGTGCCAGGCATATTAATCACTTACATAGAGCTTCCCATTTAGCTTTGATAATAATTGTGTGCACTAGATGCATCGGGTAGTGTTTGGCCCATTTTACAGAAGTGGAAACAGAGTGGACAGAGTCACTCGTCAAGTACTTTGGAACCCAGATGTGTTGAAACCCCCAAACTTGTGCTTCCTCAGTGTCATTCACCTTCATTCCTTTTCATGGTGCCGTAGGTCATGAGCCACTGCTCGAGGATGAGGGCAATTTTACAGTTTCTGCAGGGACAGGGAAACTGGATGTGGAAGAAAGGACACTAACATCAAGACAGAGCAGGGCAGACGTTAAGACCCAAGCTAAGCTGCCATCCTGCCCAGTGACGTTGGGAGAGGGATCAGCCTGAGCAGGAGAGCATGGGATGGAATAGCAGAAGGAGCAGTTGATTGGAAGGGGTGAGAGCCAGCGTTTGGAAACGAGGGATGACCAGAGAGTCCATCCCCCTCATTGCATTTCCCTTCCTAAGGTGCTTGTAATTCCCTTGAGGCATTTTACAACAGCTCTATTGAATATAAGTTGATACTATGTAATTCGTCCATTTGCCGTATACAATTCAGTGGCATTTAGTGTGTTCACAGAGTTGTTCAGCCTTCACCACAGTCAACTGTAGAACATTTTCGTCACCGGGAAAAAAAACTATGGACCCCAGGCCATCATTTCCCAGTTCCTCTGTCCTCTTCTTCCCTGCGCCCTAGGCAGGCACTAGTCTAGTTTTTGTCTCTGCAGATTTGCCCATTCTGGATATTTCATAGAAAATGGACTCTGATATGTAACCCATTTGTGTCTGGCTTCTTTCAGTTAGCATGTTTTCTGTTCCTTCTTTTCTGTTGTTAAATTAATATCCCATTGTGTGCACACACCACTTCTGATTCATATTTTTTATGTTGGGAAGGGAAAGGTAAAGAGAATGGGACAAAAAGTAAGAACTGTACCTCCTACAAGAAAATGGAGGGACTATGCAGCTCCCACGCACAGCCAAGCTGTCGGGCTCTCTCAAGGAACTGCGACCAGAGGCAAGGCACACAGGGTGCCCGGCGTCTGCTGCCCCGTGAGGCCTTTGCAGCGGGACGGCTGCTCTCCGACCTGAACACGTGCAGCATTCAGGGAGCTCATTGTGTATATCTTGTGCGTTGGCCCGCGCCCTTGCTCCCTACAATACCTCCTGTGGAACCCGAGAGGTCTTCACTGATCTGATCTGGGTACATTTCCCTTGGTTAGTGCCGCTCTGTGTGTCCAGAGAGTCCTCTCTCAAGAGCTGCCAGTTTGTTGAGTGCGGGCAGTTGCAAGATTATTTCTGACCACACGATTTGTTCAGTGGAGAGCACACCCGACGTTCAGGTCCTGATCTATTGGCCAGAAATAGCAACTGTCGTTCCTGTATGTCCTTCTCAGCATCCTGTTTGGAGGGCTTCTTGTGCGAGCAAACCATGTGCCATCCTTCCAGGTGCCCGTGAATTGACCGTTGTCCCATTGCTTTCTTGCCTGGCTTAATATTCAAGGAACAGAGAGTCTTGATAGGACTTCATGGGCCAGGACTGTAAGTCCCAAAACCTGGTGGCTTGTGCTTGGGAAGGGTTGTGGCTGGCTTTCTCCTCTGCCTGAACTTTCAGTCTAGTTGAGAGAGTAAATCGTAATCGCTTGTCTTACTACCCCGGCTCTTCTGCGGCTGGTTTGTCGTGTTACTGGAACACGAGTGCAGGGGAGGGAGCATTGGCCTGGCTCTCAGGACTCCTTGAATGTCAGGGCTGGATGTCGTCACATCGCTCTTGTTCTGCCGAGAGGGAAACCGAGTCTCAGAGAAGTTGGCTACGCAGGGCTGTAGTGTTATATTCTCAGAGCTCTGGCTGGTGGCGGAGCTGGGTCTGTGATGCAGGGCCTTCGTTCTCGGGTCGGTGCCTTTTCCCCGGTGCAGCGCTGTTTCCTGATGGATATGTGCTGTCGTGGCCACGGAGGGGCCGGGCCCTGCTGTGGTCCGGCGGCAGGCAGGCTAAGCTGTGTGTCTGCCAGCTTGACAGGCTGGGATTGTGAGGATGAAAATTCGTTAAGTAAGAAGGAGAGCAAGAGCACTGTTCTGTGAGTCTGGGCGCCACTGACCGATAAACCGCCGCCCTTCTGGCCCTCTCCCGTGCACGGTTTTCAGTGAGAATTCATGTTTTTGATTCTATGATTGTCATTCTTTGAGAGCCCCATGTCTGTTTGCTAAAAAATGCATGTGCTGCTGCACCAGCCCAACAAGCAGCAGTCCTGTAGCATCTGGCTGAAAGTGCTTGCTCGCGGCTGCCAGCTCCGTGCTTGGTGTCGGTGCCCCCATGTAACGCAAAGAGAAAAGACCCAGATTCTTCTCCCCCAGTACGTGGCCCCACTGTCCCTCCCCTAGCTCTTGGTTGGCCTTTAGAGCTCCAGAATGCAACTCGTGTTTAGCAACCCCCTTGCCCCATGACCCTAACTGCTGGGATCAGCCTTAAAAGCAACCCCTTTCCAGAGGAACATAAGTCGGACGGTACTTCCCTTCCTCCCCATGGTGTGCTGTCTGTTCTGTCGTCTCTCACCAGCCTCAACTGCTTTGCAGGGAGAGGTGGTGTCCTTCACTCTTCCCCTAGCACCAAGCACGTTGCGCAGGAGGTGGTCTTTAAATAGTCTTTGGCATTTTCATGCTGTTTCCCAGTCTCCGGTGGGAGGGGTAAGGTGCAGGGATGCTAATACAGTTGGCAGTTGGCAGTGCTATTTTTTTCATAGAGGTTGTTTTATGGTCTTCAGGAATAATTTATAGTGACAGCTACTATTTATCGAATGCTGACGGTGCATCGAATCCTGTGCACAGTGCACCCCCCCCCCCGTTCCCCACTGTTCTTATTAGCAGCCTTCCCTGTGAGATAGGTGGTGGAAGCCCCCTGTCTGACAGATGAAGACACTGGGCTTTGGAGAGGTGTAGGTCACAGAGCTGGAAGGTGCCGCTGCACTAGGTGTTTGAACCTGGGCCCACCTGACTCCGGAGCCTGTGTTTTTAATAATCATGTGGCATCTCCTTGAGTAGTTAATTTGCTGAGCATTCCTGTAAAAGAGAGCTGAGTCACTGATGTTCCCTGCGACTTATAAATGAGACATCTGTGTTAGCAAAGGGCATTCGTAGCATAGTTTGGATTATATTTGGCTTTGGGATTGTAGAGCAGAAACAAAAGGGAGACATAAGGAGCCTCTGCCACTTCTTGAAGCTGATTTGCTTTGGCCCGGTGCTGAGGAGCCTTCGCTCTTTGGCCCGGTGTTGAGGAGTCTTCGCTCTTTGAGTCCACAATGGTCAGGTCACTCCTAGTCAACACCATTCCCGAGAGATAGGTCTGCCTGGCCATTCAGAATTGTTTAGAGTGGGCCTCGCTGTGTGTCTGGGTCCACTCCCAGGCAGGCTTGTGTTGGTCCCTGGGCTGGCTTGTTTCTTCAAGGCATCCTTTAGTGGGAGACCTTTTGATTTTATTTTGATCCACCCTTTTGCCCTGCATTTCAATTACTGGGAGTTTAGAATTGTTGAGTTGTGCCTGTAGGTAACACAAGGGAATACACTTTTTGGTGGCTCTTCAGTGACCAGTCCTGTGGAGTCCCCATAGCGTCTTGGGGGTAGGGATTGACTCTTTGATTCTCTGCTCAGAACTGAAATACTTTGGTACACTCTTGAAATGGGAGCAAACCTTCTAAGGAAACGAGTTGGGGGGGCCATGCGCTTTTGAGGAGACAGGCCCTTCCTGCACTCTTCCCTGGGGTAAAGAATATAGCCAGGATTGAATGGCATTGCCTCAACCAATTCAGTTAAGTGGCCCAGGCCCCGTCCTGGATTAATAACTTGGGCTGACTTCCCAGTGGATTTGGCAAGGTATTGGGTTTCTTTCTCCCCAAACCCTCCCTTCTCTCTGCTCTGCACATGTGTGCTAACATAATTACAGAGAGGTTGCATCTTGCAATAAGATATCTTTCTTAAGAGGAGGGGCCTCCTCCTAAAGAGGATGGAGAGAAATTCAAGGGGGAGAGAATGTGATTATGTCGTCTCGTCATGTTTTTGGAATGGCAGACTTGGAGAAAAATGGTACCGTGGAGGCCAGCAGGCTGGTTCCCTGCTGTAAGGGCAAGGGGGCAGGCAGGATGGTGGTGGTGTTGATTTCAAGCACCTAGAGCAGGAGCGTTCCTTACTAATTTTGTGCTAGACCAGTATTAAAACTGCCTTTTTGCATCGGCTCACTCCTCCAGATTGTATTACTAAGAATCTGGTCACTAAAGAACAAGTGCTCTGTTGTTCATGAAGGTCAGAGGTTACAGTCTTCTGAGTTTGGTGGTCAAGTGTTCAGAAATATTTTACAGATTTAGTTGAAAACCTGAGCAGATGCTTCTGCTCTTGTTTACCGGTGGGGATCGGGTGACATTCTTCCCCACCCCTTGGGAAGCCGACCAATCACAGCAAGGAGTGGATTTCAGTGCCTCTCTGGCCTCCTCCCCACGGAGTCGGCCCAGCCCAGGCTCTCTGGAGCCTTGGCGGAGGCTGAGCACTTAACTCTTGGGTGTCTGAATCACTAGGAGCTGCTCACCTTGCGGTTAGCTTGTTCTCTAGGTCACATGGGCTCTTTGAGCCCATATAACATTAAGCTAAGCTTGCTTGTGTCCTCAAGGAAATGTTCCTAATGAGGCAAGGTGCAATGCACTGAGCTTGCAGAAGCTGATTTTAAGCCTTAATGCTGCCAGTAACCAGCAGTGTAACCTTGGGAAAGTTACTTTCCCTACTTGGACTTGATTCCCTTGCTGCTAAGTTAAGTGGAAGGGAAAGGGGGAGAACGAACATATGTGATATAGAGCTATGTGCCAGCCACTGGCGTTTTACGTATGGCTAGCCTGAGGTGTGAGGACAGACTTTCAACCTATACTGCACGCCTCTTCTGAAGCAGTTTGCTTTTTACATTTTGCCATCTGCAGGGCACATGCCATTCACCCGATTTTCTAGATGAGCAGGGTGGAGGCCAAGGAGGCTGTCCGACTTGCCCAAGGTCAAAGCTAGAAAGGCCCATCTGGCTCTAATGCCCAGGCTTTCTTCCATTCCACTGGGCTGGCTAAAAAAGCCCTAGAAGTCCTTCCAGCATTTTCATTCTCGTGCTCTGAAAGCTTTAACTCCTTAGTGGCTTTTAGTCCTGTCCTGTGGGAGACCAAACAGTACTGTCTATCCCCTCACAGCGCTGTCCCTACTGCGACCCTGTGACTTAGACAGTCCTACCATTTCCTGAAAAGTCTTGAAAGAAGATGGTGCAGCTATCAGCTTCCCCTTCCCTCCACAGAAGGGTGTTCACCCTTTCCAGCCAGCATCTCCCACTCCCCATACATCCGCTTCCCTCATGCTCAGGCAGGTATTTCCTTTCCTCTTTGGCTTGTGTTTTTGATTGTCTGGTAAGTATTTCTGATTTAAGGGAGGGGTGGAATTTTGAAGAGAGTAAAAAAAAGGGCGCCTGGGTGGCTCAGTTGGTTAAGCGACTGCCTTCAGCTCAGGTCATGATCCCGGAGACCTGGGATTGAGTCCCACATCACATCGGGCTCCCTGCTCGGCGGGAAGCCTGCTTTTCCCTTTCTCATTCCCCCTGCTTGTGTTCCTTCTCTGGCTATGTTTCTCTCTGTCAAATAAATAAAATCTTTAAAAAAATAAAATAAAAAAAATGTAAAAAAGAACCAAAAAACCCCACCTCTTTTACTTGAAGCTTTTCCATGACATAGATACTGCAGTATTGGGTTTACTCCTACTGGGAACCCCTGACATCTGTGCCCCCCCCACCCTTGTTAGAAGCTTCCCCTTTCGAAGAGCTTTGTTTTTCATGAGAGTGCCCATAAATTCTCCTAGCCATCTGTTATAATAGGGACATCTTGCCCAGTGGAACACTTGTGTTTGTCTTCCTGCAGATTTTACTTTAAAAGCCACAGAGAAAATAGCTCTCTTTAGGTGAGTTCTTATTGATATTCTGTTGCTACCAAGTTAAAAAAAATTACAGTAGCCCTACAATGTCAGATTTGCCAAGGAGGCATTTTCTGTCTTTTGCTGTGGGCTGAGAAAAAATGACAGTAAGCACATCAGTTAACAGTTGTTATATATTTAGACAGGCACTAACCTACGTGTTGTATGTACATTATTTCTGATTTTCATAGTAGCCCTGCATTTATAGATGAAGAAGTAGCGGTTGAGAGAGGTGTTAGGTTAGAGTCCTTGCTCAAGATCACAGCTTGTGAGTGGTGATTTGGCAGTTCGATGCCACTTCCAAAACTAAGTTCTTTCTTGAGTACCATGCTGCCTCCAGAAAATGATCTTGAGAGTTCATTTAAGCATCTTTGTCCATGCCTCAGCTCTTACCACCCCAGAAAAATCTATGTCTTCTTTTAAAAAGGGAAGTACTGTGTTATATGATAAACGTCAGGGTTGAAAACAATTTTTTAAGGGAAGTGTATTTTCTGGTTTTTGCCAACTTCTACAATCAGGTAATTTTTTACTGGTGTTTAGTTTGAATTATTTTTACTGAAACTAAAATCCATCCCTTCTGGTGTAAGTGAAAATACTAAATAGCTACTCATCATCAGATCCTGGAGAGTTGGGGATTTCATTTTGAATTAGGGTGGGCGGGAAGAGGTGGGCCTTCGAAGATGAGCAATATACAGGTAGATGGAGAAAAGCAGGTTGAATTTTGTTGGGAGTAAGGAAATGACTATCATTTGCCCCATTTGGTATACCCTCTGTGTACCTTGGTTTTGAGCATGTGAGAGTGGGGACAAGAACCCACAATGCAGGGCCGCTGGGTATTAATTACTTAAGCCTCAGGCTTCTCCCTCCTTTCAGGACCTGCTTATGATTCAGTTCCATTAAAGTGATGTTGGGCTCTCCTGGCCCTCCTGAGTTGTGTGCAGTGAGACATCGACGCAAGAGAAGTATACTTTATTAGGTGGTCCCTGCCATCCGGATCAGCCTAACAAATATTTCAACAACAAACGAGTACTGTGTGCCTATTATATGCCAGTCACTTGGCATAACACTGATGATCCTGAGATGAGTAAGACATGGCCACTGACCTTGAAGAGCTCATAATTGAATTTGCAGTCTCATTCAGGATATAAAACCTACAAACACAGAATTAACAAAAGGCAGTTATATGCTTAAGGTTGTAAAAAAAAAAAAAATAAGTGAACAGGGGACAGCAGATTTTACCAGGGTTTGGAGATCACAGGGGTTAGGGTTTGCCCTCACAGGAAAGACAGGGTTCATTACGGTCTCATCCAGGGTGTGGTCCGGGGCAGGGCCAGGGTGAGATGGGGTATGGCTCATGCCACTCCTGGGGAAAGGAGGTGGTGAGCACGGCTCACTGAATGAGGATAAGGCACTTACCCTTCTGGCATCCTTGGTGGAGGCCCAGCAGTTAGCATTTGAGTGGCCGTGTAGAGATGCCGGCAGCCTGTGTAAACAACAGCAGCTCGGTCCCTGAGGAGATCTCAGGTTTTACGAAAAAATTAATCAATCTCTGTATTTCTCTTCTTGTTCCCTAGTTAGCTTTTGAGTACAGTAATCTCTCTTGTAGCAACCTTGATATTTATTCTTGTTGGGTTTTTAAGAGATAGAAAACTTTAAGCTAAGTCATACACCGCTGAAGACCTCAGGAGGCCCATCTGCCAGAAGCATGCCTCGCTTGTGTAGCAGCCTTCTTGCTGATCGTCAGGTATTTTACTAGGTTCCCTTGCAAAGACCACACCAAATGAAGAACTCCTCTCTCTCCCCCATTTTAGCTCCTGAAACCTACCTAAACCTTCCGGTGGGAGAATGTGTAGGGAATGGGATTCTTCTCCTTCTCCACCCCCCCGCCCCCCAATAGTAGGTTAAGTACCCTGTGAAGGTAAAGATAAAGGTAAGAACCTTCAGGATGAAAAGAACATTAGAGAGGAGAGAAGTCAGAGGAGGTCATATCAGGCCTAAAGTGGAAACTATGTTACAGCCTAAGCAAGGAGCAACTGATAGGTCTATAAATAGGATTTTATCTCTTCATAGAAAATTTTTGGCATGGTTGTAGCTTCCCATGTTGGGGACTATTATATTCACTAAAAATAAACTGTGTTTCAGAAATGGTTAAAGTAAGTCCCACTGAAATAATTTATGTTATTAAAAGTGTAGTCATAGCCTGAAAATAAGTTTATAGTTTAGTATGTACTCTCTTTTGGGAGAACTTTGATATTGAAGCCATCGGTTAGATCTGGAATGGAATGGTCTGGTTCACTCTACCATGGATTAGATAGATTAACTTCTCAGAAGATAATGTTATTTCGTAGTTTTTATTTTTTCCTGCAGAGTCAGAAGACCCTCAACCCCCAGTCATACATCAGATTCATAAACAGGCAATGAGAAAATAAGTGTGTCATCTAGGGAATGCAGACTAGTTCTAATTCCCCAGAAATCGTACTACTTCATTAAAGCAGCTTGGGTCTGGCCATTCCGAGGAGGAAGGCATGTAAATTGGCAATACTTCTGATAGCCCTGCTCAGAACAAAAACCTTCAAGATGTCTGACTTTGTTTCTCACACTCCCGTTATCTTGACTGTATCCCGTTATCCTGACTGTAACCCTTTAAAACGTGTGGCAAATTCTTGGCGTCTGTCTGCCTGTCAGCTCATCTCTGACACCCCTCGATAGCTTGTTTTCTTCCTGTGAGTATATTTGAAATTAGTAAAAAGCATCTATTAATTTCAGTATCTTTTTAGAAGATTATGAAAAGCTGAAATCTGGCAAATAGTGGAATTGCTGAAAGCGTATTCCTCAAAGTCATTTGACCAGGGACTACTCTGCAATTATAAGGAGTTGAACAACACAGTGTGTATGACTCACGTACAGTGTGGGTTAAAGTGTAGTCCCCAGAAATGGTTTCCAGACGAGTTAGTGGCTTCAGGAAGTGAATTATTTGCTTTGTTCAGACTTCAAAACACATTTCTCAGAAGTTAAACTATTTCTAAGTGTAAACATGAAAGAGATGAAGCCACTTTTGTTTTACATACACTGCCTGCACCTGAACGGACCAGTTACAGAAAGTCTTTTTGTATCAGGGCATCTGGCTTGTTCTCCTCACGTCTCAAATCCAGCATCCCACTTCCGATGCCGAGTTCTGCATACTCTGTAGAAGCTGTATGCATGTGTTTGGTGTTTTCTTTTGTGTGACTACATTGTAGAAGTAAACCATTGCTAATAACATCTATCTAAAAATGGTTGGCCTGCCTCCTGATGATTGGTGAAATGCTAAAACCGAGTTGTGTACTTTCAACATGTCACATTCCCTAACCGCTTTAACCCTTTTACTACTGTGCCTCTTTTTCTCCCTTTAACAACCCACTCAGCTCCCCGTTTCCCCCCAGTACTTTAGAAAAGAAAGCCGAGGTTCCTGATGCAGTATTTTCTGAAAGGTGAAGAGATAAGAAGGTTGGTGAGGGGGACTTGACAAGTTCATGGAATTCCTTGGATCCCAAATCTGAGTTTCAATGTAATTGCTTTCATGTACTTTTTGTTTTGTGACTCCCACTTACCAGTCAGCTATTTCGCAGTAATGGACAATAGAATGATAGATCTAATGCTCTGGTTACAGACTAGTTAGCATAGTCTATTTGATTTGAGTCTACAGTATCCTTATGATGTTGGCATTATTACTGCTATTTTATAGATGATGAAAATGTGATGTTGGCATTATTACTTCTATCTTATAGATGATGAAAATGAGAGGCCTGAAAGATAGAGGGAACCAGCCTTGCAAAGTATATATACACACACACATATACATCTGACTGTTTTTCCTACTGGAATCCAGGAATTGTTGAGTTAAAGTTGTATTTCTGTCATTTTGGTGTGGAGTGGTTAGGGACAGTACACTAGGGTGATAGACTAGTTGACTTTTTGGCCAGAATTCCAGCCTAGACATTTAAAGATTCTTTGATAATTTCTGTCGTAGTTATCAAGCGAGCATGCTATTAATGTACATAGAACTTTCTCTTGTTTCTCCCTCTCCCTCTGCTCCTCTTCCCTGCTTGTGCTCACTTTCTTTCTCTCTCTCTCTCAAATAAATAAGTTAAATATTTAAAAAAATTTTTAAATAGTCGTATAGTGAAGAGTTGCTCCTTGATTCTGGTCTTCAGCCCTCGCAGTGCCTTTCCCCTGAAAGCAATGGGTATTATACCATTTTGTGTATAATTCCTCATTTTTTTCTTTTCAATGATCTTGTGCTATACATTGTTCTGAACCTTTCTTTTTTCTCTTAAAAATATATAGTAGAGTATTTCCTCACAGTATTTTAAGAACTCTCTCACCACCTCTCCCCCCCACCCTGCCAGGCTATATAGTGTCCCATTGTATGGAAGAACCATAATTCATTGAACAGAAGGATCTTGTCTTATTCTCCTCTCTGTCCCTGCTCTGTAAACAACATTTGTTCATATTGGTTGAACTGAACATTCGTTCCTGTTGCTTGAACTGAGTTGAATTTGACTATGCAGAATATATTTTAGGAATGAGTTATTTCTGGTGGTGGTGTATTCCAACTCCCTGAGAGGATTTTCCCTTTCTCTGAGCACCAAGACGTTTAAGTTATTTTGGAAATAAATCCTTGTAAAAAGGTATTATGTAACTATATATTTCTTTTTCATAGTGTAATAGTAGCCCTTTTCTTAATGGTTTTAACACAGTTGTCAGCATCAGTTATTGTTTATGACTAAAAGGATGATATTTCAGGAGCATCTGCTGGTTTGGCCTTACTGTACAATCCCATTTTGACATGTTTCTGCATTTTGATATCTTACCTGCTTTTTGGATTTTTTTTCTCTTGGTCTCTCGTGCTCCTGATGTGGCTGCCTCTGACATCATAGTCCCCTTTCCTCTGATACTTAGTCCTTACTGCTTACAAGTTCCCTTTTCCTAATTTGCCTCTCACATTTTCAGTGGGCAAGTAACCAGATAACCAGGACAGAAATTTACTTCTAAAATAAAAATAAATAGATTGAGAGAGAAGGCCTGGCAGAGCTTTACTGCTGATGAAAGGACATGAACATTTGGTATTTGGGGTACTTAGAGGGCCTTTTGCTTCCTGGTTATTACCATGTTCTAGGACAGCTCTGTCCAATAGAACTTTCTGTGGTAGTGGAAATGTTTTATATCTGCCCTGTCTACTGGCCTCATGTGGTTCTCGAGCCCTTGAAATGTGGCTAATATGACTGAGGAACTGAAAATTCAATATTAACTAAATTAAATTCACATAATGACTAGAGGCTACAGTGTCGGATGCATGGTTCTAGACTCTAGATAATTAACTTCTTTACAGCAAGTGTGATTATAATGGAGTTTGGATTGGGATGCTGTTTAATTGTGCTGAGCAGAATAAATTTATAGTATTGGAAGAGAGGCACTTTGGAATGTTGATGTTCAGATTACCTTAAAATAAATGATTAGATTGAAACTGCTTTTTCATGTTAATATTAAAATTATTTCAAACTAATATTCTAAAGCCATTGGTGCAGGCATGTATTTATGGCTTGTAGCTGTGATAAACTTTGAGTCCTTTGGTTACTAGGGCAAAATTAGTAGCACTCTGACTTTATTTATAGGACTTGGTTAGACAGTTGCCTGAGTGCCAGAAACTCCTACAAATAACTGTGACCTTTCCTAACAAAAAGTCAAAGGATAAAATGTTCCATAGTAGAAGATCTCAGTTGTATGTTGTATACACAAACTATTACTTTTTAATGGAGAAATCGAAAACAAATAAGAAACCAAAGAAATAAATAAGTGGTAGATTTTGATATCAGCTAGGAAGAAAATAAACCAAGCGCAGTAGTAGAGTATGGGGAAAGACCTTCAACTAAATAGAGTGGTCTGGAGAGTTTTATTTGAGGAGGTGTTTTTCAGTTGAGGCCTGAAAGATAAGAGGGAGCCAGCCTTGCAAAGTATGAGGAGGGATTTCAAGAAGAGGGAATAACGGAGTTATTAATAAGGGGTGCCGGGGAGAGGGATGGACTTGCCCCAGATCAGGTACCGGCATGAGGTCAGTGTATTTAGAGCTTAGTGATTGAAGGTGAGATAATGATATGTGCTGAACTTGGAGAAGCAGGCACCTAGCAGATCATGTAGGACCTTAAAGGCCATTATAAGGACTTCAGATAGAGAACATTTTTTTTTAACGACTTAATTATTTTACTTACTTGAGAGAGAAAGCGCGTGTGTGCATGAGCATGTGAGTGAAGGGAGGACAGAGGGAGAGGAGGAGGCAGAGAACCTCAAGCCAACTCTGTGCTGAGCACTGAGCCCAATTTGGGGCTCGAATCCACGACCACGAGATCATGAGCTGAGCTGAGCCGAAGGCAGACACTTAACTGACTGGGCCACCCAGACACCCCCAGATAGAAAACTGTAGAATCAGGGGAGTGATATGATCTGAGTTTTGTTTTAAAAACTCCCTCTGGCTGCTTTGTGATGAATGTTTTGAAGGGGAGCCACAGAGGAAGTGGAGGAACCCTGGAGCTGTCAGAAAGGAGCTGATGGTGGCTTCATTTCAGGTGGTGGTAGTGGAGAGCAGAGAAGTCAGACATGCAGGACTTGCTAATCGTTTTCATGTGAGGGGTGAGGGATCTGGAAAGGAACCCTGCCTTTCATGATTGCCTGGTGGTACCACTTAGTGGGGTAGGAAACATGAAGTATATATTAGGTTTCAAGGTAGTGGTGGTGAGAATTAAAGCCCAATGTGGGGCACAGTGTTGGCCTTGTCTCCTGAGATGGTTAAGAGTCTTACTGGAACATGAGAAGAAGTCTAGGCTAGAAGTATAAGTTTGCAGTTATTAAGATGTGGATGGTATATGAAGCAACGGGAATGAGTGAGATAACTCAGATAAAAGACAATGAGCCAGGATTGAGCCCCAAGGAACACTTCTTTTTTAGAGATCTGTTGAGGGAGAAACCAGAAAAAGGCACTGAGAAGAAGTAATCAGTAATATAGGGGAAAAAGATCCCCCTGGGGTGCAGTATCTCAGAAGCTTAGAAAAAGAGAGTGTTTTAAGGAAGTTGCCAGCTTTGTTGAATCCTGATAAGAGGTGAGATAAGTTGAGGACCGCAAAATGTCCATTGAATTACGTGACATGGCAGAGGTTGACATTGACCAGTCAGTTTAATGGAGTAGAGAGCTTGGAAACTGAATAGATTGAAGAAAAGAGGGGTGAAGTACAGACAGGTGTTGTCAACTTTTTTGAGAAGTATTAACTGTGATGTGGTGAGCTGGGAAATGGTAGGGAGTAAGGGGTCACAGGAGCGTTTTTTAAAAACTGGGGTTCATTTAGTCATTTGTCTGTTATTGGACATTGTGTCGTTTAAAGTTCTTTTTCTCTTACGGATTGCTACAATGAGCTTCCTTCTACACTTTTGGGCCTTTTCTAAGATAGGCTCCTTGGAGATGGGATTGCTAAGCCATAGGCCATGCACGTTTCAAAATGTCATAGATATTGCCAAACTGACCTCCAAAGTGGTGACACCACTATATACCTTCTCCATTGGTGCATCAGAGCAGAGGGAGGTTTTCTGAAGATGGATGTATGTTTATTTGCTGGCATGACAGTGATGAGTAGAGAGGGGAGAGATTGATGGTTCAGGAGAGAGGATGATCATAGAGCAGAGCAGTGCAGTCCTTACGTAGGTGCCTGGGGCTGGGTATGAGCACAAGAGGTGAAATGGGCCTTGATGCCAGGGATGCTTTCTTCATTGTAAGAGAGCGTATGGAAGAGGAGACGCATGCATTTCTGATAGGATTATAGATTTGGTGGACAGAAGACACTGTCTGAATGCTTCTCTTTTATTTTTATTTATTTATTTATTTTGGGTAAAGATTTTATTTTTTTATTTTTTTTTAAGATTTTATTTATTTATTTGACAGAGACAGTGAGAGAGGGAACACAAGCAGGATGAGGGAGAAAAGGAGAAGCAGGCTTCCCACTGAGCAGGGAGCCCAATGCAGGGCTCAGTCCCGGGACTCTGGGATCCCGGGATCATGACCTGAGCCAAAGGCAGACACTTAATGACTGAGCCACCCAGGCGCCCCAAGATTTTATTTTTAAGTAATTTCTGCACCCAACATGGGGTTTGAACTTAAAACCCCAAGATCAAGAGTCACAGGCTCCACTGTCTGAGCCAGTCAGGTGCCCCTGAGAATGCTTCTCTTTTAAAATGAAATATTTGGATAGAGCAACAGCTGGAAATTGGGTAGTGGGGAGAGAGTGAAATAGATTTGAGGAAAAGGTAAGAGTAGAGTCATTTTGGAGAGTAGGAAGCTTACAAGGGCAGCTTTGGTGGGATTGTTTGGCCCTGTGAAGGGCCCAGTTGAGCTTTGTGATCATGAACTTGTAGTTGAGTTGGTCAGCTTGGTTATGTGATCTTTTTCCAGCAGCGTTCAGCTGTGTGGGCACAGACACAGAGAAGGCAGATGACTGTTTCACCAGGTTTGGAGTTTTGCCACGTGGCAGGGATAGAGAGGACACATGATTGAGGGTATTTGCAAGGGAGGGATTATAATTATGGAGCACTGGAATCACAGTTGCACAGAGGAGGGAAAGGAAGACAGGACTGGAGTGGGTAGATAATGAAAAAGTGGTCAGGGGTGCCTGGGTGGCTCAGTGGGTTGAGCCCCTGCCTTCGGCTCAGGTCATGATCTCAGGGTCCTGGCATGCAGGCCCGCATTGGGCTCTTGCTCAGCGGGGAGCCTAGTTCCTCCTCTATCTCTGCCTGCCTCTCTGCCTACTTGTGATCTCTCTCTCTTTCTCTCTCTGTCAATAAATAAATAAATAAAATCTTAAAAAAAAAAAAGTGGTCAGGATGGGGACCTCCCCCCTCCAGGAGGGCAGAAATTATACTAGAGGGGGTACCAGAGTGAGTAACTTGGAAGTACGGGAGCTTATTTGAGAGTATGGTTGAAACCTATTAAGGAAAAACAGCTTTCTTAAGATAATGCCTTTTCTTCTTTTAGAGACAGTTGTTCTGTGTTGCCTAAACACTGAGGGTAAGAGCTCTAATAAATCCCCAAGTTGCCTGCTGCTGTTCTGAGAGGTGAGCTTGGGATGCACCTTTTCTTTTCTCCATGTGTGCATCTCGAGCTCACTTTGGAGACCACAGAAGGTGACCACAGTTCCCAAGAGGCTTCTGAAACTGTGCTCTTCACGACCTCGGTCACAGGGAGTAGGAGCGGTACTTGACCAGAGCTGCAGCCTTTGGAAGCTCACACCCAGCGTGTGCCCACTGAGTTCCGAGCTCACCTCTGTCTTTTGTTGCTTGAGGCCTTGGTAATGGGCAGAGGTTATATCCAGGGTAAAATTTCCATCGATTTTGTCGGTCTTGATAAGATTTTCCCAGTAAGTGTAGTGCAGTTGACACCATCTCGGAGTCCCACAGACTTGTGTTCAACTATTGCCTCCTTTGAGCCCCAGTTTCCTTTTATATGTGAGATAAAGCAGGGCCTCCCTCCCGGAGATATTGTGAAGATGTAATGAGAACATGCATGCCCAGTTCTGGTGCATAGTATGTTCTGTGTGAGTACTAACCGCCAGACGTATCTTACCATATCGGTAAGCAAGGGTGTGACCACTCCTGGTTTTGTCTTCCAGGGGCGTTTAGGCCCCTGACTGGAAAGTGGCAACCCTGTCTCTGCCTTGCTTCCATGAGCCTCTGCTGTTTTGTGAAGACAGTGATCTCTCTGGACCAGCTTTTCAGACTTTAATGTGCGTGCAGACCACCCGGGGGCTTTATTTTGATTCTGTAAATCTAGGGTGGGGCTCGAGAGTCTTCATATTTAAGTAGCTTCCAGCTGATGGTAGTGCTGCTGGGGCTCGTCCATGGGCCATACTTTGAGTGGCAAAATTCTATTAGAGAATTGCCCTGAGGGAATCCTTGCTATTTTAAGCTGAGAGGAGGCAAGGTTAAAAGAACGCTATTTTTTAAACTTTTTTTTTTTTTAAGTCAAATTCAGTTGGTCCTCATGTGGCCCATTTCTGTAGCTCAGTGTTGTGATGAGTCTGCATTGTGTCTACCCACCCTGAAGGTGAAAGGAGTATCAAGTATGGAGGGAGGGTTACCTTGGATTTCTTATGGAAATCCTCGGTGTCTGGTTTCTCAGGTATATTTTCACATAATTGTCCTGGCTCCCCAGAGGTGCACACTTCCCCCACCAGCCTTTTGCACCCACAGAAAAACTTGCGTAGAACATGCAGTCTGTTGAATTGTTTGACTTTGTGGCAGAGAATACAAAATGTGGCCCCAAACCCTTTGGGAGAGTCTGGCCCACCAGACTTTCCACATTCCAAAATCTGGCACTTTCAGAAGCAGGAATTCAAGATGCATTATGGGGTTAGAATTACTGGGCAGCGCCCATATTGCTGTCCCTGGTAATCTGATTTTTTCTTTCTCAGAAGCAAGCATGCCAGACTTCCTCCGTGGGCCCTCCCTAGGACATTTCCTTCTCGGATGCTCCAGTTCACATGCCCTCTCCTCTGAACTAACATACAGGCCGATAAGCCTCGGAGCACAGTCGGGCAGTCTGATAAAATGCTTTCCTAAGAGAATGAAGTATGTACGCGTCCTTCCTCCTGTGTGTGATGTAAGACTGTGGTCTTTTTCAGAGTGTCTTCGCAGTGTGGAAGTGTACTTTTGGGTCTCTTAATCTGAATCTCGTGTAGCATAAAGCATAGGTTTCTTCCTTTGACTTTGGTGATTTGAGCGATTATTTTCCCTGTCCAACCTCTGTTTCCTTTCCTCTACCCCCCCACCCGCCCCATTTTAGGTAGGAAAATGTGGACATGCAGGAACATGAATAAAGAAGGTTCACTTTGCTTGCCTCTGGGTTTTTGGAGTTTCCTGGTGTGTGTGTGAAGAAAACACAAAAGAGTTTGATTTCCCCAGACTTTTTAAAAATTAAGATCAGAAAAGGAAAAGAAGCGTTTAGGGATTTACAAACTCTCCCTGTGGTTCCAGAGTTTATAAGGGCTACTTAAAAGTGTTTTGGAGGTCGTTCTTGGGTTTTGGTGACATATTTGAACTTTTCCTGTTTTGTATTGAGGACCTCTTTTCTCATGTGTTTTTCTCTTTCTTTGCTCCAGGACAGCAGGAGTATCCCATCCCAAACTTGAATAAAAGATAACACCGCAAATGACAATATGCAAAATTCTGTTGTGTTTGTTCTTTGGAATCTTGGTTAAGAATGAATGAGTCAATTTTGTATCTTCAAAGAGTTTGAAAAGACTATAATCTCATAACAGTGTGATTTTTAATACAGTTATTAAGAACTGTATATTCATATAAAAATTGATTATGGGTGTAACAGTTTGTAGAAAGTCAAGATTTGTTTTCTCATTAGGAAAAAAAAAAGGCTTCTTAGGTTTAAGCTTGAAGTTCTTACTGCTCTTTTGTACTGGAAATGAGGTAATCCTGCCTTCAGCGACTGCAGAAAGGTTCTGCATAAAGAAAAAGAAAAAGTTTGGGTGAGGCTTAAAATACCTGCCCCACCTCTCTCAAGTTTAAATGAGCTGGGAGTTCGGGGTGGGAGGAGAGAAAAGGTATTTAGTATAAGCTTTCTGGCAGAAGGCACATAGTGAGGAAGAAAGGGAAGAGCGACTTGACTTCTACCCTAAGAAGAAAAGGAGTTGAACTGTAGCAGGTCCCTAATGCAGGAGCATTACAGTGGGGAAGGGTGAGGGAGCGGAGAGCAGATAGACCCGCACCAGCGCAAGGCCTGCCTTGAGGGTGAGGCTTGCAGACCGTACTTGGAGATTTTACTAGGAGAAGAGAGCCGTCTCAACATGTCTGAGGGGAACAGAACCCTGAGGGAGCAGGAAGGTGGTAGGCCTCTTGTTTTTGTTTTTTTGTTTCGTGTTGTTTTTTCTTTAATGGGATGAAATACTCCCCGAAACACAGAACCCTTTGGGAGTGTGTGGTGTGCCTACTGTGTGCTGTACAAAAGTACTATACAAAAGACTCCATGGCCAGAAATAGATGGCCTCTGCCCTGAAAGACACAGATAAAGGAGTTAAGATTGGTAGGTACAGGAATGCAGTAGACACCGGCCCCGAATGGTGAAAGCCATGTTACAAACGCCAGGCTCGCGGAGGAGGGAGGGATCACAGGCAGCGGGGAGGGCTTTTGGATTTGAGTGTGCCACAAGTGGGTAGGAAGTAAGGAAGGAACATGGACACTGGTGTATGGAGGAGTCAGCTATTTTCTGAATCAAAACCACCAGGACAGATGATTTGATGATGCTTGTTGTTCATTGTTAAACATAATGGATCAAAATATGCCTGGCGTATCGGAGGCACTTACCAAGTGTTTGATCGGCACTAAATTAAGAAACGTGGTCACCAGGAACTTGACAGTTTACACAGTCTGTCATTTGATGTAATTACACTACTCCACAAGGAGCACTATACACAGTTTTTGGTTGAGGAAACAGGGGCCTAGTCCGGTTAAATAACTTTCCCTAGGCCATAATAAGAATAATTGTGAACCCAGCTTCCAAACCCATGCTTTGTCCCCTGTGCTGTCCCCATGACTAGTAAAGGATCTGCAACATGCTACGGGCTCCGAATCCACGTGACTCAACCCTTGCTTGTCCTCTCTCCCTTCAGAAAGGAGGCTGTGTTGATCTGCACTAGGGCAACAGGGATAAAAAAGATGAAAGCCTCTTCGAGTTTATAGGTAATCCTTCTTCTGTTTTAAATTCAGAATTAAGAGTGGTGTAAGGCCAGCATTGCAGGGGGGGAACACAGGCTCTGAACTGGTTCTTTCTGTGCTTGACTTCTGAGGGGGAGCTCCAGAAGAATTGGAACAAGGGGAAACTTGACTCAACTCCCCTTGATCTTGGAGGGCAGAGTGTTTTCATTGCTTCATTCACGTTTAAAGAACCCATCTTAAACTAGTTTGTGTCTAGCATTAGAAACTGGTGCTGGCAGTTTATTACTAGTCCCGCCTATCCCTGCCTTTTGCAATAATCTCTGTGAGTGATGATTGTGTTTCTAGAAGTAGAATGACAGAGAGAGATTCCCTGAAGGCAAATAGAGAGAGAGCGCTGTACACTCCAGTTCAGACACATGGGGCTGGGAACTCCCAGAGAGAGGGAGAGGGAGAAAGGGAGGGGGGAGAGGGAGGGGGAGAGGGTGGAGAGAGAACAACAGAACAGTCAGCTGGAGAGGAGGGAGGAGGGGGGAGGAGACTGGTCCTTGTAGATTTTTAAACTCAAGTGATTTGGGGGGGGTTTCTCCCCACCCTGAACCCTTGCCTCCCCCCCCCCCCCCCCCCAGTCTGGCACCTCCTTTCCTACAGTTCACTGAAGTGCCTTTTTGCAGTTCAGGATCAACTGACCGCTGAGTTTGAGCAGCCGGGTCTGACATGATGTACCTC
>PITA01002697.1:102501-155171 GCA_004023965.1 Spilogale gracilis | reverse complement strand
CTCAGTTTGTTTCTGTGTCCAAAGTCTCTGTTGTTTCGTCTCCCTCCCTGGATTACCCTAGTTCCCATTTCCTTTCCTTCTCCCACTGTCCTCCAGGTTACCCCTCATGTATCGCAAGTAAGTGAAACCATGTGATACTTGACCTTCTCTTCCTGGCTTATTTCACTAGGCATAATCTCCTCTAGTCCAGTCCATGTTGCTACAAAAGTTGGATATTCGTCCTTTCTGATGGAGGCGTAGTATTCCATTGTATATATGTACCACATCTTCACACGCACAAGGTCATGCGCACGCTTGGGGACGCCCACACGCACGGGGGAGCCCACACTCACGGGGGCGCCCACACGCGCGGGGGAGCCCACTGTGTGTGCATTTTTAACACAGACTTTGAGTTGCTGGGTTGGGTCTGAAGCCACACCTGTTGAAGACCACTTAATTGGGAATCTCTTCTTATCACTTTAGATTGCACATCCCATCAACTTTCCTATAAGATTAAGAGGATATAAGCAATGATGTGGCCTGTTGTGGTGTGTAGACTCTGGCTCGTGACTCTAAGTGGGGTCCTTGTGCTGACCCATGTCTCCTACCAGCACCACGGGTACCCGCGGCCACACTCAGGCTTGGATGACTGTTTGGGCTTCAGATGAGACTCAAAGCAAGTCAAGAATCAATTTTTAGGTGTATTTGACTAAAATGTGCGTGTGTGTGTGTGTGTGTGTGTGTGTGTCTATGTGAATACAGTGGGAGAGGGGATAGTACAAAACTGGAAAAGAGGGCCCTAGATCTGAAACTCACCATACTTACAATCATGGCTTTTCAATTCCTGGGATGAGAGGAGAGGTCTTGGATAGGTTTAATGAAGCTTCTTCGTCTCTTGCAGTTTCAAAAAGGCTGAGTGGAGCGGAGAGGGGAAGGCTGGCTAAGCATGTGGGTCTCCTCAAGCCCTCTCAGATTTAATTGCAAGCATAAATGACCCCCAGTCCTGCAGCATATCAACTTGATGTGTATAATTGATAGCCAAACATTTTTTACAGGCTGTTAAATGGGAAGGCCAGAATGAAATGCATATAATGTTGATTAAAGTGATTTTTTTGGTACAAAAGGGTCAGAGACATTAACAAGTTAAAAGAAAGTGTGAGCTCTGTTCTTATTCCTCTAACCTTTGTTCAGTTTTCTTCCATAATTGACACCACATGTTTACCATGCCTATTTTTGTCAAATCTAAGGCTGTAAGTATTGAATGTATTTAGAAGTGCTCTTGAGATTAAGGCACTCATAGAACGCTCAGAAAGGGAGATTTCAGATATTATTGTAGCACATGGTAAAGGAGTAAGATTTAAATAAACCCCTCTAGTGTGCCCTGAATTAAATTGTCTGGCTCATAATGGCAGACTAAAGTAACAGTAACTCTGAAAAGGATTCAAATGGACATCTAAATGATAATTACTGGGTAATTTTGTTTTGGTTATAATTTGTGGTGTTATTTTTATAACTGACATGAGACATAATATATTTTTCAGGGTTCTGCAATAGCGGGGCAACAAATGGAAGCTGTCAGAAAGTATTTGTAGGAACAGTTATTGAAGAAAGCTGTGAGGTTGTTGAAATGCTGCACAGACTCGATTTTTTTTAGCCCATAGAGCAGTCGAATAGTTGCTTAAAAATGTAATGACTGTGGACATGTGTAGTACGGCAAGGCCTCTGCCTCGGCTTTTAAAATCCTTTTCTTTGCATTAATGCAAAACCCAAAGGTACCTTTCAAGGATTTCTCCAGCACGTCCCCTGTCGTAAGGGAAACAGTACTGAGCATTTGATGCCGCGGGTGCTGACTGTCTTCTCTCACCTCCAATTCTCTGGATCATCCCTCCTCTCCCTTTTCCTACCCTCTTCTCTCCTGTCTGTGCTTTGGATCTGTCCGTGTCACCAAGGACACTGAAGGTCTTTGGGTCTTGGTCCTTCACTGGCAGCACTCAGCTCTACTGAATTTACTGACCTCTGCCCGAGCCATGAACTGAGACCGATGAACGGACCACCCAAACTCCCTGCAACTACCAGATGGCATTTGTGCTCGGCCTTTACAATGCGACGTAATTTTGTGGAATTTACCTCGCTGCTCATATGGCTCTGATTATTTGCTGAGTTGTAATTTTAGTTATTTGTGTGCAAGTCTTATCTTCCTGGCCAGGCTATAAGCTGCTGGACGACTAGACCTATGGCTGATGCTTTTTTGTGGGTCTTCCCTCCTTCCCCGGGTTTAGTACGGTGCTTTGCACAATGTGCAAAGTCAGGAGTCACACTCTGAGTGAATGGGTGACATGGAAGGTCCTAAAGATAATCCAGTTATGAATACCGAGACTGGCCACATCTCTGGCTCAATCTGCAGCTATTCAAAGTGAGTTTCCAGCTTCCTATTTCCATAGATGTGAAACCAAAGGATATATATTTTAAGATTTCCACGGTATCTTATTTCCAGAGATTTGAAATCAAGATGTTATATCTTCCTTCATTGAGTAGGAAATAGCTCTCAACGCCCTGCTGTGGCAGGGCAAGGCTGCAGAAGTTATAATGATCCTTGAACTCAAATCTACTGATAACACATTTTATTAACTGGCTGGAGACCAGAGTAAGACTGTGAGTGAAACCAGCGTGTCTGAAGCAATTCTAATTTCCAGGCACAGAAACTGCACTTTTTAACAGCAGAATTTAATTTGAGAAGTGACTTTGTTAGAGGAAGTTCCGCCGATCATTTGGGTTTCTTCTTCCCTAAAGTTGTAGGAAAAGGGTAACTCCTAGCCTCAAGCACTCACATATTATTGTTATGTTAAGTAGATACACTTGCCTTGCATTTTGTTTGCATGATAGTAATTTGGGGTAAATACACAAGAGGCTAACTATGTTTCTTTATGAATGTTTTTAACTTGCCCAATTTGTCCTGTCTCATTTTTGCCACGTAAAGACTGAAAATAATAAAATCAGTTATTGAAATTACTAAAACAGGAAAAAAGAAAAAAAGTACCTTTCTACATCTATTGCCTTCCAGAAAAGGAATTCTTTCATTCCAGGTTTGATTTTTCCCCAATTTCTGTTCAGGTCCTTAATATTAAATTTTAAACATGGTAATTTAATAATAAAATATTTTTCATATCATGAGTTCATCGGTGCAGATAAGGTATTTTAAATGTAAGTTATAAAAGTGAAAATTCAAGAAGACTGAAGTTAGAAACATGTTTGTGTCTTTTTTTCACGACGAGCCCATGTCTATTCTCTATAAAATTGATGTCAAAAAAGTATTATATATTTTCAGTAGGAAATAGAAGGCTGCCCTCTACTATCCTTGTCAGGATGTCGTATCCCTTTAATCATACTTTTCATTTCAGTACATTGAAATTTCCGTTACCAAGGACAACATCATAAATAAAAGTGTTTGTGAAATTTTACCTGCGGCTTCCTAACTTTGTGCATTAAGCATGAGACTAGCAGAGAGGTGGTCAAATGTGAAAATTTATAATCATTTATTACGTACGGCTGAAGCAGGAAGGGAATAAAAGCGTGAAGGCATACATCTATAAACGGAAGCCGAAAAGCTTAAATGAAAAGTAAAGTGAATTTCTGTGTCTTGTCATAAAGTAATGAGAAGCTAGAGCTTTTATTCATAGCAACCCAAGATGCATTTACTCTCAATCTAGCTTCAGCAGTAAATGCTTCCCTGATGTATTGCTTTGGACTTACAAAGAAATATTTGTGCTCTACATAATAGTATAGTTAGGAGAATTACTGCATGGTTGAGAAGATTCTATAAAGGTTTATAGCTGGTGGTGTTACTGTAATTTAATCACAATGTAGCTAATGTAGTACTTTAATATCACAGGTTACTTTTTTATTTACCATTTATTAGTAACTGACAGAGTCAATCATCTCTACGTCATAAACAAATCATGGATAGATTCTGTAGAAACCCTAAAATTTCAGAATAGATGTACTATGGTTGTTTTACACTGCCACATTCCCTGTAATGAGCTAACCACCAAATTATTATTTAGATCTGTGGAATGTAAGTCAGGCTCCTTGTTCTCAGTCTGTTGGCCAAAGACAACCTGAGAACATTTTACGTTAGGTGTACAATTAGGGCTGCGTGTTGCTTATGCACAGAAATAAGTCATTGGTCCAATTTGAGCAACGAATAGAGGGATTTCTGAAGAAACTTAAGGTATTTAGCTAGAGATTCTTCCTGAGTGTTCTGTAATATGTTCATGAACATTACCATAATATTAAGTTTAAACCAATGCCTTTTTTATCAGAATTTTTAATTAAAAGTTTGTTTTTGCATTTGAAAAAGAAATGCAATTGCTTTTGTACTTTCTGTTTACATATAGTCCTCTTTTGATAGGTAGACAGAGAGATGGATAGTTATGAACAGATACTAATAATTATTTGTTACATAAATCAAATCTCTTTATGCAAGGAGTATGAATCAAGCCTAGTCAACGAAAGGCACGAATGCACAGAAGCTGTGTGACATTGTGGAAAGCAGACTGAGAGCAAATCTAAGTTTAAGACAAAGTTTAACTTTCTGACCTTGGGCAAGTCTCCTGATCTTGGTGAATCTCTGTAGTCCCATCCATAAAATAGGAAAAGTGGGATTTGCCCTACTAATTCCTCTGCATTGTTGTAAGGATCAAATGAGATACTGCATAAGAAACCATTCTAGGGGTGCCTGGGTGGCTCAGTGGGGCGCCTGGGTGGCTCAGTTGGTTAAGCGACTGCCTTAGGCTCAGGTCATGATCCCGGAGACCCGGGATCGAGTCCCACATCGGGCTCCCTGCTCAACAGGAAGCCTGCTTCTCCCTCTCTCACTCCCCTTGCTTGTGTTCCCTCTCTGGCTGTGTTTCTCTCTGTCAAATAAATAAATAAAATCTTTAAAAAAAAAAAAACCATTCTATACGTTGAACAGGTCCACAAACTCTCAGTGCTTTGGACATGGTAGACATTAGATAAATGTAAAATTCAGTGTTCAGAGCAGGTTCTTTTTATGTAATATTTCAACAACCTTTATTACAAAGTGGGCACAAAAGTCATGTAAAAAAAAGTCTTTCAGGGCGCCTGGGTGGCTCAGTGGGTTAAAGCCTCTACCTTCAGCTCAGGTCATGATCTCAGGGTCCTGGGATTGAGGCCGGCATCGGACTCTTTGCTCAGTGGGGAGCCTGCTCCTCCTATCTCTCTGCCTGCCTCTCTGCCTGCCTGTGATCTCTCTCTGTCAAAGAAATAAATAAAATCTTTTAAAAAAAAAGTCTTTCATCTAGTTAATGTTTATTGAGCATCTACTGTGTGTCACCAGGACAGGTCCTATTGCATTAAGAATAGCTGATGAAAATTTGAAGAAGGATAATGAATTGGAACTAGGTTAGATGTTGATATATAGCTGGTTGCAATCATCTCTTCCAAAACCTTTGCACTTGAGACTGTATGCCACCCTGCCTTTCAGTGTGATTGATCAGATTTTTTAAAATTTTATTTATTTATTTGAAAGAGAAAGCACAAGCAGGGGGAAGAGCAGAGGGAGAGGGAGAAGCAGGCTCCCCACTGAGCAAGGAGTCCAGTGTGGAACTCGATCCCAGGATCCCAGGATCATGACCTGAGCCAAAGGCAGATGCTTAACCAACTGAGCTACCCAGCCACCCCTTGATTAGATTTTATAAATTTACTAATTTCTGGGAATTTACAGACTTTTAACTTCTCTGTGGATCTCCAGCTCACATGAGAGTAGTCCCATGTGAAATTGTTAGGCTATAATTTGGTGACAGTGACCGATCTCTAGCTTGGGAGGTGATCCTTCTGGAAATAAAAATAGCCCCGCTCAAAAGCACAGCCTTAGCTTAACAACTCAAAGGAAAAACAGTCTTCAGGTAACTGAAGTGACCATTCACTTGAGAACAGAAACGTCAACACAGGCATGGGTTTTATTGATTTTTTTTCATGATGTTATTTAGTTCATGGTGCCTAGAATCCTCTCCCCTTTGTCTGTCAAAGTCTTGCTAATTCTTCAAGGTCCAGTTGAAAGGTCGCCTCTTTTGTAAAATTTTCCCATCTATGCTTTGTATTCCACCATACTAGTTCTCAAAATTCTAACATTCTGCTTCTGTTACAGTTATTTCCAGGTCACTGTTTATTATACTTTCAATTTTTAAAAGCAAGGGCAAGTCATCTTCATCTCTGAGCTCCTTTTGGCTTCTGGTGTCATGCCGTGCCCAAGATGCTAATCAAATGGTTGTTGAATTTAATTACTGCTACTTCAAAAAAATTCTGATAGAGGTGTATAATAGCATTAAGATTTTAAAATATTGGTAACTTCAAAAATAAGAGCTGACGCTATGTTACGTATGATAAGACAGTGATATATTGGTTTTATTTTTTCTTTTATGAGATTAAGTTTTTAAATGTTAAATTAAAATTATGGTTGTTTGCTTGTTTGTTTATTTATTTAAGATTTTATTTATTTCTGACCGAGAGAGAGAGAGAGAGAGAGAGAGAGAGAGAGAGAGAGCAAGAGATAGCACAAGCAGGCATGCACGGGGGAGCTGGAGAGGGAGAAGCAGGCTTCCCGCTGAGCAGGGAGCCAGATATGGGGCTCGATCCCAGGACGCCGGGATCATGACCTGAGCCGAAGGCAGCCGCCTAATGACTAAGCCACCCAGGGGACCTAAAATTATGAGTTAAACATCACCAAACTTTATACTCTAAATGCAGTATAACCTTATTCTTTCTCCGTTTTGGTTGATTTTAACTCTTTCTGCTGTACATCTTGTGACATACTCCTTAGTGCAAAGCAACAACAGTTCCAGCCTGAATGGTCCTCCTGTGTGTGCAGCACAAGCATGGGTACACATGGGGGCTCAAGGAAAGAAGACGATATACCTTCCAGGAGCCTTTGCTGTCTTAGAATTATAACAAATAGGCTCCCCTGCTCAGTGGGGAGCCCTCTATCAAAGCAAAACATTGTGAGGATCCCTGCTAAGGTGTCGGTGCTATAGGATTTGAGACTGATGGGATACCCAGGAGGGAGAACTGAGGAGATGATTTACATATCCCACTTTTCCAGCCTCACTGCAGTGGAGGCATATTACCTCCCTCCTAGAATATTGAACATCTCAGGGACAAGAGGATAGGAAACTATAGCAAAATAGGATTGATAAAACATGCCCAATGCCTTCCTACTTAAGGTAATTTTTAAAAAGATTTTATTTATTTATTTGACAGAGAGAAACACAGCCAGAGAGGGAACACAAGCAGGGGGAGTGAGAGAGGGAGAAGCAGGCTTCCCACCTAGCAGGGAGCCCGATGTGGGACTCGATCCCAGATCTCCGGGATCATGACCTGAGCCGAAGGCAGTTCCTTAACAACTGAACCATCCAGGTGCCCTGTCAAAGTCTATTCTGTGCCGGGTTCTTTGCTAGGGGTGTGTGTGTGTGTGTGTGTGTGTGTGTGTGTGGTGTGCACATGTATGTGTGCCTATGTTTTGAAGAGAAAGATGAATAAGATGTGAAGTCTGCTCTGGTGGGGAGGCAGGTAACTTAATGCCAAAGGGCTTACCATGGATGATGGGGTACACATAGCATCTATGAGGGATTTCATTAATAGTAAGTAGCATCTTGCCTATAATATTGGAGACATATTTTCCCAATTACTTTTCCTTTTAGTTGTTTTAAGTGTTTTAGATGGCTGCCTGGAATCTATTACCTTTTGTGATTTTTTTTTCTATTTTCTTCCAAATCTTGGGAAAATATTATTCTTCCGAAGAAATGACAAATACACATGGGCTTTTCATGAATAGTATTTAACTTTTTTATTCAAGTGTTGTTTTAAACCTCATTTTTCTGAATGCACACAGAATAGAGGAACTTGCAGTTATAAAGAGCTGCTTCGAAATTTTTCAAAGACCATGTAAGATATTACAGAAACTAAGCCAAACCTTGCTGGATTTAGAAAGAAACTCCACTCTGGAGAGGTATAATAGGGAGAAAATAAAATAGTCCTGGGAAAAATATTTGATACTGTGCTTGGTATGGAAAAATACTCAAATCCTTGTTGCATTTGAATCTCTGGGAAGATGCTTATGATAACTCTTTTTTTAAAGATTTTATTTATTTATTTGACAGAGAGAAACACAGCCAGAGAGGGAACACAAGCTGGGGGAGTGAGAGAGGGAGAAGCAGGCTTCCCGCCGAACAGGGAGCCTGATGTGGAGCTCGATCCCAGGGCTCAGGGATCATGACCTGAGCCAAAGGCAGACGCCCAATGACTGAGCCACCCAGGTGCCCTTATGATAATTTTTGAAACAACTTGAAATTCTAGACATGGAGAAGGTCCTAAGTATGATGTCTTTTACTCAAACATAAGGGAAAAAGTGGGAAAGATACGTCACCATCAACATCAGTGAGGATGGATGTGAAAAGTAATTATACCTACATATTTGCATTTCTTGAAATGTTAAATTATATAGTTTTGGGGCACCTGGCTGGTTCAACCAGAAGAATGTACAACTCTTGATCTCTGGGTTGTGGATTTGAGCCCCACATGGGGAGTAGAAATTACTAAAAAACAAAAACAAAAAAGAATGAACTTTTAAAAATATTATATAGTTTCTATTTAAGTGTAATTATTTAACTTATTTAACACAATTACTTAAACTCAGTGTTAGTGTTACTGATATATTTTTTAAGATTTTATTTATTTATTTGAGAGAGAGAAGGAGTACAAGTGAAGGGGGAGGTGGAGAGGAGGGACAGAGGGAGAGGCTGAAGCAGACTCCCCACTGAGCAGGGAGCCCAACAAAGGGCTTGATCCCAGGACACTGAGATCAAGATCTGAGCTGAAGGCAGATGCTTAAGCGACTGAGCCATCCAGGTGCCCAAAGTATTAGTAATATTTAATGATAGTATTTAATGTATAGCGATGATCAAATTTAATGAGATTATTTAGCAGCCTAGAGAAAAGCACAAGCAAGTGGAACAATCTGCCAACTGGTTACCTCTGAATTATATTCATTCATTCAATATTATTTATTGAGTTTCTTTGTGCCTGGCACTGTAGATGTGACTGGCAACCAGCTGTAGGGCTTAATGGTGGGAGAGACAGATATTAAACAACTAATTACAAAATAAGCATTTAAATACAATTGTGGGGAGTGTTTCAAAGAAGAAGTACAGGAGGCTAAGTACATGCTTGATGTCCCGGATGGAAAGCTAGTTGGTGGGGTATTTTGGAGATGAGGTCACAACCGAGGTCATAACCATAAGCTCATCATCCATTAGATCCAACATCTCTTGAAGTTGTATAACACCTTCTTTTTTTTTTTTTAAGTTTTTAGAGATTTTATTTATTTATTTGACAGACAGATCACAAGTAGGCAGAGAGGCAGGCAGAGAAAAAGGGGGAAGCAGGCTCCCTGCTGAGCAGAGAGCCCAATGTGGGACTCTATCACAGAACCCTGAGATCATGACCGGAGCTGAAGGCTTAACCCACTGAGCCACCCAGGTGCCCCTAACACCTTCTTAAAGAAGGAGGAAACAGTCTGTGGTGAAGATGGGTCCTATAGGCTCACTGTCACACCTAGTAGATGGTTGATGTAATTGCCAGTGGGTGGGGGGTAGAAAAGGGAGCAAGAGAAAAATTCACTCAGTATGAGAAACACAAAGGAGACAGTCACAACTTGGGTTTTCCCCCGACTCAACCATACTCAGAGAATGGTTTAAAAGTGCTGTTGATCTTATCTTAAATGATACCAAATAAGGTCTCTGGTAACAGAGGACAGGAGGCAAATGCCAGAAGATTTAAAAGAGGTTGAGGGAATGAGAAAATATAAAAGGGGTTTAAGGAAAATAAAAGAACTAAAAGGAGAAAGGGGGAATCTATGACAACATTTCAAGTTATTATGAGACAACTTATGGTTATTTATATTAATATACTATGTCTTTTTGTGGTGAATATTCAATTGAGTGCTTTAAGTGTGCTAGGTGCTAGGAATACCAGGGTGAACAAAACCAGATCTTATTCCTGTTTTCATGAAGTTTGCAGTCCAGCAAATCACAAAGTAAAATATATTATAGGGAGAAATGTATAATTAGAATTGGATTCAACCAGATTACACTGGCTAAGTGCTATGAAAGAAAGGTATCCACAGCTCTAGGAGAGAATGTCCCAGGGGAACCCCACCTGGTGCAGGCTCTAGGGCATTAGGCAAGTGATAGCTGGGGTGGAAGGAGAAAAAAACATATAAGGGCTCACTGGTGGAAGTGGAGTGTCTGGGGAGAGCGAACCACGTGCAGAGGCTCTTTGGCTGAAAAGAGCATAATGTGTTGAAGAAACTAAGACACTCAGTATGGCTACAGCTGAAAGCAAAGAAGAAGTGTAGTCAGTGAGGCTGGAGAGCACAGAGGGGTCAGGTGGGACAGGGCTTAGAAGACCATGGTTAGGATTTGAGTATTTGTCCCCAGAGCGGGAGGGTTTGTTAAAGAGCTTTAAATAACCAGTGCTGTAATCTGAGTTTTGTAAGGATCTTTACTGTGTGAGAAGAACATACTGGAAAAGGGCTTGAATGGATTCAGGAAGATGGTTGGGATGCAACTGCTGCAGCCTCCAGGAGCGATCCCGGCAGCGTGAGCGAGGGTGCTGGTGCTCGGGTGCGGGGCAGGACAGGCGCAGGCAGAGCACGCCTGATTTGGAGGTAGAGTTCTCAGGAGTGGGAGAAAGTTTCTGGTCCATGGAACTGTTATCTCATGGTAGTGCATTTCCTGACAGAGGGAAACCTGAAAAAGGACCAGATGTGCTTTTGAGACAAGCGAGATGTCAAGCAGGAGGCTGGGTACGTGTGTCTGGAGCTCAAGAAAGTGGCCACGGTTAGAGAGAAAAATGTGAGTGCGCTGGGCTGCGGTCACAACTAAGACCGCCTCAAGTGTGTTTTGTGTGAGGAAAGTACAGCATTTGGGACCAGCCTTGAAAAATTCTAGCCTTCAGAGTTTGGGGAGAGGGAAATAAGGCTGAGAAGGAGCCAGAAAATAGAGTCTGGTTTGCCAGTCCGGCTTTCTGAATTCTGGTGTGTGTGTGTGTGTGTGTGTGTGTATCTCATATATTTATATTGTCGTATATTCCACTCTTTATGGAAGACAAAATACCGTATCTCATATTCTACAAACCCTGTTCTGAGTCATGTTATGTCTTGAGACAAATCTAGATGGTTACGCAGGGTTTCACAATCTTTAATTGAACAAAGATATGTTGATTTGCAAAGCATTTAGATCATCTCTCTCTCTATTTGAAATCCTTCCAAGGGTTAAAATATTGCTGTTTTAGTTCCCATTTCCTGAGTTACAATGAGGCTGAGCACCTTTTCCTTTTCTCAGATCAATAGGTAGATGGCAGCCACCTTAAAATGTAGAGGGGGAGGGTGGAAAGGAGGACGGGAGGGGGGACAATCTCCAGGCCTAATTCTTACTTTCAAAACCTCTCTTCCTTCTGCTCCCCTCTTCTGGGACGTAGCCATGGTTTACGTAAAATAATTCTCCGTATCATCTCACCTGGGAAGAGACTGAAGCTGCAAGGACAGCCTGGACCCCGGCCTCATAGGACGAAGAGCACCTGAGGTTGAAGAGTGGAAGGGGATGGTGACCGCTTCTTGTCTCTTTTGTGTATGTGAAATCAAGACTTGCTATTGCTGGTTTGATTCCGCACTACAGTCACGCAGAGGAGAGAAAAGGAGGAGGCTGTGCTGTCGCCAAAGCCCAGGAAGATATTTTAAGAAGCAAGTCAAGTAAAATACGGCCTCAGATATGACCATAAAGTGCAGGAGATCAGGGGCGCCTGGGTGGTACGGTCAATTAAGTGTCTAACTCTTGGTTTTGGCTCAGGTCATGATCTCAGGGTCATGAGATCGAGCCCTGAGTCAGACTCCATACCCAGCATGAAGTCTGAAACTCTCTGTCCCTCTTTCCCTGTCCCCTTCCCTGGGCTTGCATTGTCTCTCTCAAAGAAATAAATAAATCTTTTTTAAAAGATTTATTTATATATTTATTTTTATTTATTTATTTTTAATTTTATTTATTTATTTTTTAAAGTTGAGATCGTTTTTAGTGGGAACTGTTTGAGGTGAAGAGATGGAAACTTTAATTTTTTTATTTTTTTAAAAAATTATTATTTATTTGTTTGTTTATTTATTTATTTATTTATGTATGTATGTATGTATGTATGTGAAAGAGAGAGAGAGCATGGGGGTGGGGAGTGCAGGCAGAGGGAAGAAAAAGGCTCCTGGCTGAGCAGGACTCATGTAGGGCTCAATCCCAGGCTCCTGGGATCATGACCTGAGCCAAAGGCAGACTCTTAACAACTGAGCCCCCCAGGCACCCTGGAAGCTGCTTTTTTGTTTTGTTTTGTTTTTGTTTTTGTTTTTTAAGACTTTATTTATTTATTTGACAAAGAGAGATCACAAGTAGTCAGAGAGGCAGGCAGAGAGAGGAGGAAGCAGGCTCCCTGCTGAGCAGAGAGCCTGATGCGGGACTCGATCCCAAGACCCTGAGATCATGACCTGAGCCGAAGGCAGAGGCTTACCCCACTGAGCCACCCTGGCGCCCTGGAAGCTGTTTTAAAGTGAGCTGAGGAGTTAGTGGAAAGTGAAGAAATATGTCAGAAGTACAGATGACTCTGGAAATTTTATTGTAAAGAGGAAGAGAACGACAAGGTTATAAGGTTTAAGGAAAGTTTCTGGTTTTTTGGTTTTTGTTTTTATTGAGGCCAGAGAATCTTGAGTGTATTTAGAGTTCTTTGGCAAGGATCCAGTTGAGATAATTATAAGAGTAACTCAAACTAACATTCCTAAGAAGGGAGGAGAGAATGGGATCCAAAGCTCCTGGGGCACTGGCTTTCTGGAGCAGAAGGGGAGGGAGAAGCAAGGGGACTCGGGAATGGGCAGATATACTCTTGAAATAAGGACTGTGTCTTGTCACCTTGAAAATCAGGAAAATGAAGTAGTTTTAAAATCAGATAAAAAAATTCTCCCATTGGATTGTGAGTTCATGGCGGTTAAAGACTCTATCCTAATTATTTTTGCTCCAACAGGAACCACTCAATAAATATGTGTCAAACTGAACTGATAAAAGCCCCACTATTTCTTCAATCTCTAGCAAATGACTGTTAAAATCCAAATCCAGATCCTATGGGCTATTGATTATGATGTAACATATAAAACATACAGAGCTTTCTTAGCCTCGGTTAGAGGCTGTATTTTAAAATGCACAGAGGTTGATATGATGAAGGCTCACCATATTTATAAACAGCCTTATCACTGATAAATTTTTATTTTAATCCAGCAGAATTTAAGAATGTGTGTCTTGCCTGAATGTGAAATTTAATTTCAGTTGTCCACTTGCCTGATTTAATGCTTGAGCTTGTGCTTCAAGACAGCCTCTGACTGCTATGTTTGTATTCTGTAGAGTCTTAAAACTAACCCTCTTTTATAGTATTCAAGGTATATGGTGGTCTTCAAGGTAGACCCATAAAGTAGGAAGAATTATACATTAGAACACTTGTAATGCCAAACAAAAGTATAACCTGTTGGTGACCACAAAGACAACCACCAAGAATATTTTATTAGAAGAGAACACTGGATTGTGACTTCTGGTTTCAAAATACATGATTATCATAAATGATTGAATCAGCAGTAAGTCTGATACATTTCTAATTCCTTTATTACTTTATTAAACTAGATTTTTGTAGATAGAGAATAAGTTTCCCTTCCTGTTTTTCAAAAAAGTTCATCTGCCACTGACTTAATGTAACCTGACACCTGCTAAATATCTAACATTTGCATTAGATATTTGCTCGAGTCATTATTGAATGACATCATTAGAATATTTATTCATAGGTGTTGGGTGGCTCACTTGGTTAAGGTTAAGCATCTGAAGGGCACCTGGGTGGCTCTGAGGGCTAAGCCTCTGCCTTCAGCTCAGCCTGCTTCCAGCCTCTTTCTCTGCCTATTTGTGATCTCTCTCTGTGTCAAATAAATAAATAAAATCTAAAAAAAAAAAAAAAAAAGTCAAGCATCTGCCTTCAACTCTTCGGATTAGGTCATGATCCCAGGGTGCCTGCTTCTCCCTCTCCCTCTGCCTGCTCCTCCCCCTGTCTGTACTCTCTCTCTTTTTCTCTCTCTCTCTGTCAAATAAACAAAATCTTTTTAAAAAATAATACTCATTCATATTTATTCATATTGATATATTAATTTTTTATCCAATATCAAGTTCAAAATTTTGCATAATTTTTGTATTCCCATTTTTTACACATATGTATCAATGCTGAGCACAGAGCCTGGCTTATCAGTCAGTGACTGTCAGCTGAACAAATGAATGCTTCCTAGTGGTACACGTAGATGTCATGTATGTATTTTCTCCATCCAACAAAAAAAATAGCGCAGGAGCTGAATTCTCCTCTTCATCTTCCATCTCTTACATTGCCCGGCGTGCAGTTGATATTCCACAGATATTTGTGGAATAAATGCATAATATGATCATTGTAATTAGCACTGAGTCTGTCTTTAATTAGTAGTAACTCCTTTCATTCATTTTCTTTCCTTCATTTTGGTTCTTTTATCCCCCCTGCTCTTTTTCTCCCCTTATATCCGCCAATTTCCCTTTGCCTTTTCAAGTGTATTTTCATATTAATCCCTTTATATTTTGTTTTCTGGCTGAACTGGGGCAGATGAGGTCAGGGGGCCTCTTCAGTCGTAAGGGGCCCCCAGTAGCAATGATATGATTCATATAGTCACCACAGTGACAACCCAGCATAACAGGGAAACACTTGCGTGTCCTTCAGAATTTGTCAGCTGAGGTGACTTCAGAATGTGTGTGAGTGTGTGTTCACGTGCACGCACACCCCCGCGTGTACGTGTGCACAACTGTGTGACAAGCGTGTACAAATGTGTATGTATGTTCCATTCATCACCCCATCCCTATTGTAACAGAGATAAAAACCACTATTTTCCCCTTCTCTTTTTGTGGTTTATTGACTCTTTCTTGTCATATATTAAAAATAATGCTTTTGGCATTGGTAGGTACTCATATTCCTCACCTCTGTGGCTATCTCAGCTTCACTGGGCTGGTGAATCGCCCACAAAAGCAGCTCATTCTGTTTTATAGTCCACCGACATCAACACAATTTCTTAAATATACTTTGATTTAGCTCAATGGGATTCATTTATTTTTGAAAAATAAAGTGATGGTTATGATAAGTTTTTTGATATGGCGAATCCAATACTCATGATCATTCATTTATTTTATTTTTTTTTACTCATGATCATTCCTGCTTGCATATTCAGACCCTATATTTTTAGTAGGGGGGGCTCGAGGAAGTAATGTTAAGCTATGCTTTGAAACTGTTTTGCATCTCGACAAACTGTATCCCTGTGAATAATAATAATTATTTTCCTTGATTGATTGCTTGCCAGGTGACACTTGTGCTAAGATGGGAAAACTCCTAATTTAGGGGAAGAGCCAAAAGATTTGGCAGGCAGGGGTAAGAGATGGGTGCTGGGAGAGGAAATCATAACGGAAACATACCGTAACTTAATATTTCCACCTCAGTCTTCAAAATTGACTCGCAGTGCCTACGTTGCAAGCACATACACTAAAAATAATTAACAAGCAGAAAACCAAAAAACCCAAAGAAATAAAATGACTTATCATTTAGTGAGATTATTTTTAGAAAAAAATAAGGGAATTAAGAAAATATAAAGAAGATAATATAAAAGAAAATTCCACAACTAGAGAAAAATCCCCATTACTATTGTGGCCATTCCGATCCGTGTTTTTCAGTATCCAAATCTCAGTATATTTATATAATTGGGGTCATGCTCTTTATACTCTTTTCTCTCAACATTGTATCTGTCACAAGCAATTTTCAAATAGCTGAAGATTATTTGAAAAATTGACGGCACAATATTTTATCATTTAAATGAAACAATTCAATGATTTTTTTCAAGATGGGAACACTTTCATTTTTCCCCTATTATATTCAGTACATCCAGTATAGTTTTTTATTATTTAAAATTTGGCTCTACTGTGTTAACTAATCTCCTTCTATGTCTCTCAGAAAGTTCAAGGAAGGTTCTGAAAGATATGTGTTTCAGGCATTTTTTTTTCAGTATTTTGCATTCTGATATGCGTGTCCATCTACTGGGGGCCCAAGGGAATAGATATCTCTAGGTACACAACAGGGACTGGGTAATGAGTTTGGCTTAGAAGCATATTATCAGAAGGAATGAATGAATGAAACAGGTATCTTGATAAAATCAAAACCAGGGGATTTCGCGGAAGCTGCTTTCAAAACATGAATGACCTATGCTGACATAAGGAAAGAAGAAAGATTGCAAGGTTTGGTTTCTATATGATAGTCTTGGGGGTTTTCCAGTTAAAAAGTGTTATTTACTAGTACTATAAAAGTATGCCAAAAATATGTCTTCAAATGCAGAAGAGATAATTGGGTTGCACTGTCCCAAGTAGAAAGAAAAAGAATGACTTTCTGTCCAACCTCTAAAACTTTGGCCACCTGCCTGGTATTTCTCTTCAATTTCACACTTTGTCGTGGCCTCCGGGCAGACACCGTTCAGGATCAGTACCAAAGAACAAAGCTGCCAAAGTAACCTTTCCACCCATTTTTCAAAGCAAACCAGTCATATCAAATCTATAGAGAGAGGGATTGCTAAAATTCACCTTTGCTTATGGAAATTATTGTTTTTGTGTCATATTTCTTATAGATTGGCTATCCGTGATTATAAGCCAACAAAAGTCATGGAATTTATAATAAATATAAGTATCTCACCTGAATCTTCAAGCTTATAAAATTTTAACTAGATTGTGCTCATTTCCCCACAAAACTAACCCTCAGCAGATTTTTGGAAAAGACAAAGTAGTCGTTGGATATTCTTGCACTGATGCAAGGTCCTTACACAGTCTTCCTTTTCTTTACATGCGAATCATGTTACAAAGTTACAAAGCACAAATAACCACCTAAAATATTACCCCTGCAAGATGTTATCACCTCTACGTAATATTCCTCAGAGTTTGGAGTGCAAAAAGTCCTTGTTAAAATGCAGTTCCTGTTCTCCCCTCCTGGGTAAGGTCCAGGAATCCACATTATTAATAACACCTCAAGTAATTCTGATACAGGTGATAGAGAGCTGCCCGTGTAAGGGGGGAAAGCTCATATGGTTGGGATTATAAATACTATCCAGTGGGTAGCTGAATTATCATTGAATATTAGACTTTTTTTCTGTGGTTCATAAAATGGATGCAGGGAAAGACTTTTTTTAAATTGAAGTGTAACTGACCTGCAACATTATATTCGCTTCAAGTATACAACAGAAAGATGATTGTACATTTGTATACATTGTGAGGTGATCACCACAATAAGTCTACTTACTACCTGTCACCATACAAATTTACAAAATTTGTTTTTCTTGTGATGGGAACTTTTCAGATCTGCTTTAGGAGCACCTTTCAAATTTGTGATACATTGTTGATTATAGTCATTTCATCCTCATGACTTGTCCTATGACTGGAATTTTATGCCTTTTGATCCCCTTCACCCATTTTATCCACCCCAACTCCCCCTTCCCTCTGGCAACCACCAGTTTATACTCCATGTTTATGAGTTTTGTTTTATTTGTTTTGTTTTTTAGATTCCACATGTAAGTGAAATCAAATGACACTTGTCTTTCTCTGTCTCAATTTCACTCAGCGTAACACCCTCAAGGTCCATCCATGTTCCTGAAAAAGGGTAATAGCTTATTCTTTTTAATGGCTGAATAGTATTCCAGTGTATGTGTGTGTGTTGTGTGTGTGTGACTGTCGTGTGTATACACCACATTTTCTTTACCCGTTCATTCACTGATGGGCGATTAGCTTGTTTCCATATCTTGGCCACTGTAAATAATGCTGTAATAAACATGGGGTGCATATATCTTCAAATTAGTGTTTTCACTTTCTTTGGGTAAATACCCAATAGCGCAATTGCTAGAGAGTAAGGTAGTTCTATTTTTAACTTTTGGAGGAAACTCCATACTGTCTTTCACACTGGCTGCACCAATTTACATTTCTACCAACAGTGTATGGGGGCGGGTCCCTTTTCTCTACACCCTCAGTGACAGTCACTATTTCTTGCCCTTTTGATAAAAGCCATTTGGCAGGTGTGAGGTCACATCTCATTGTGGTTTTGATTTGCATTTCCCTGATAATTAGTGATGTTGAACACCTTTTCATATGCCTGTTGCCCATCTATGTATCTTCTTTGGAAAAATGTCTCTTTAGATTATCTACTCATTTTAAAAACTGGGTTATCTTTTTGGTTTTTGCTATTGAGTTGTAGTAGTGCTTTATATATTTTAGATGTCAACCCTTTATCAGATAGATATATGATTTGCAAACCTACCTACCTACCATTTAGTAGCTTGCCTTTTCATTTTGAAACCATTCCTTTGCTTTTAGTTTGATGTAGTCCCATTTGTTTAGTTTTGCTTTTGTTGTCATTGCCTTTGGAGTAAGATCCAAAAACCATAACTAAGACCAATGTCAAGAAACTTACTGCTTACTCTTTTTTTTTTTTTTTTTTTAGGAATTTCATGGTTTCTGGTCTAACATTCAAGTCTGAATTTATTTTTGTGTATGGTGTAAGATAGTGGTCCAGTTTCATTCTTTTGCATGTGGCTGTCCAGTTTTCCCAATGCTACCTATGGAAGAAACAGACCTTTCCTCAACTGCATATTCTTGCCTCCTTTGACATAAATTAATTGACCATATAAGCATAGGTTTATTTCTGGGCTCTTTATTCTGTTCTGTTGATCTATGTTTCTATTTTCTTTTTTTAAGATTTTTATTTATTTATTTGACAGAGAGAAACACAGCTAGAGAGGGAACATAAGCAGGGGAAGTGAGAGGGGGAGAAGCAGCCTTGCCGCTGAGCAGCCAGTCTGGTATGGGTCTGGATCTCGGGATTCTGGAATCATGACCTGAGCCGAAGGCAAACGCTTAATGACTGAGCCAACCAGGTGCCACTATGTATCTATTTTTATGTTTAATACCATACTGTTTTGATTCCTAACACTTTGTAATATAGCTTGAAATCAGGAAGCATGATGCCTCCGCCTTTGTTCTTCTTTCTCAAGATTGCTTTGGCTATCCAGGACTTTTTGAAGTTTCCATACAAATTTTAGGATTGTTTTTTCCAATTCTGTGAAAAATGCCATTGGAATTTTGATGCGGATGTCATTAAATCTGTAGATTGTTTGGGATAATATGCATATTTTCATAATATTTATTCTTCCAATCCATGAAGATAAAATATCTTTTCACTTATGTGTGTCTTCTTCATTTCTTTAGTCAGTGTCTTATAGTTTTCAGGGTACATGTCTTTTACTTTCCTGGTTAAATTTTATCCTAGGTATTTTACTCTTTGTGATGCAATTGTGAGTGGAATTATTTACTTAATCTCTTTCTGATGTTCATTGTTAGTGTATAAAAACAGAACAGATTCCTATATATTGGTTTGGTACCATGCAACTGTTCTGAATTTACTAGTTCTAACAGTTTTGGGGTAGAATCTTCCATATATAAAAAAACGGGTTTTTTTTAATGTATAAAATCATGTTGTACACAAATAGTAACAGTTTTACTTCCTCCTATACATTTTGGATGCCTTTTATTTATATATTTTCCCTGGCTAATTGCTGTGGCTAGACTTCCAATATTATGTTGAATATAAGTGGTGAGAGTGGGCATCCTTATCTTGTTCCTAATCTTAAAAGAAAAGCTTTTCCCTGTTGAGTATGATGTTAGCTATGGGTTTGTCATATATGACCTTTATTTTGAAGTATGTTCCATTTCTACCCACTTTGCTGAGAAAGGAAGAGGCTCTTAATCTACTTCCAACTAGGTGAAATCTATTCATTAACTATTTGTTTAACCATGCGTTCGCTCACTCACTCACTCATTCAGTTATTTGGTGCATTTTAAATACATGATCTTTTAGGTAATAGATGGAGCGAGAGAGTGCAAAAAAGAAGAAAGTGGAAAGAACTTCATATTTGCCCATTAATGGTACTACGGAATTTGGGTATCTTAAAAAGGAACCATAGTATGAGACAAAATTCAAGATATACCAATAAATGTTAAATTTTTTGGAAGTTTTATGTGCTCATTTCTACCTCATTTGGTTTAAAAAATGATCTGGGGTGGCTTGAAGGATATATGTAATGCAATAGAATGAAAATAAAACAGACGAGGAAATCAGAAATATATAAAGGTTGGAAAGAAGGTGAACTCAGAGCCAATACCATACATAAAATGTTCATCTTAAGCATATGTTTGGGCAGCATATTTGGGTCTGAGCTTTCTTAGCTGCCAAAGAATGCGGTGGCAAATTCACTATATCCATAGATATAAAGACTTCAGAGACCAAATCCTGAGAAAAATCTTTTGTAGGTCTTCATCTAGGATACTTTTGTGATGTGGTAGACACTATTACCAACCACATTCCTTCAAAAAATACAAAGTTGTGTTTCACAGAGTAGTTTATTATAATGCTCAAGTGCTTCTTGGTAAAAGCAATCTTAGGAAAGCTACATGCAAAAGAATGAGTTGGATCCTTAGCTCACACCATATACAAAAATTAACTCAAAATGAATCAAAGGTCTAAAAGCAAAATCTGACATTAGAAAACTCTTAGAAAAAAATGCAAAGGTGGATATTTGTGACTTTGGATTTGACAACAAGTTCTTTAATATGACACCAAAAGCACAAATAAGTATGTGGGACTTCATCAACACTGAATTTTTCATGCTTCAATGGATACAAGAACAAAGAATGAAAAGACAATCCACAGAATGAAAGAAAACATTTGGAAATATAAGTAACTTGTTTCTTAAATAAATAAAGATCTTTTACAATTCAATAATAAAAAGACAAATAACCCAATTTAAATAATGGGCAAAGGATCTGAATAGACATTTCTCCAAAGAAAATATGCAAATAGCCAATAACCTCATGAAAAGATGCTCAACATCATTAATCATCAGGGTAATGCAAGTCAAACCCCAAAACAAGATGCTACTACATTCTGAACCAGGATAACTGCAATCAAAAATTCAGATGGTGGGTGAGGGGGTGGTCCTGGATGGTTCAGTTGTTAAATGTCTGCCTTCTGCTCAGGTCGAGCCCCACATCAGGCTCCTTCCTCGGTGGGAAGCCTGCTTCTCCCTCTCTCACTCCCCTTGCTTGTGTTCCCTCTCTAGCTGTGTTTCTGTCTGTCAAATAAATAAATAAAATTAAAAAAAAATTCAGATGGTGGCACTTGGATGGCTTAGTCGAGCAAGTGACTCTTCATCTTGGGGTCATGAGTTTGAGCCCCACATTGGGTGTAGTTTATTTAATTTTTTTTTTTTTTTTTTTTTTTTTTTTAAAGATTTTATTTATTTGACAGTGAGAAACACAGCAAGAGAGAGAACACAAGCAGGGGGAGTGAGAGAGGGAGAAGCAGGCTTCCCGCCGAGCAGGGAGCCCGATGTGGGGCTCGATCCTGGGTCTCCAGGATCATGACCTGAGCCGAAGGCAGTCGCTTAACCAACTGAGCCACCCAAGCGCCCCAGTTTATTTAATTTTTTAAAAATCAGATAATAACAAGTATTAGAGAGGATGTGGAGAAATCAGGACCTCGTAGACTCCTGGTAAGAATATATAGTTACTGAGGAAAACAGTCTGGCAATTCCTCAATAACTTAAACATAAAGATACTATTTGACCAAACAATTCCATTCTTAGGCATATACCCAAGGGAAATTAAGACATTAAGTCCACACAAAAACCTGCACATGCATACTTATAGCTGCACTATTCATAACATCAAAAAGGTGGAGACAATTCAAATGTCCATCAAGTGATGAATAGATAAATAAAATGTGGCATATCCATAGTGGAATGTTATTCAGCCATTAAAAAGAGATGAATACTGGGGTGTCTGGGTGGCTCAGTCAGTTAAATGTCTGCCTTAAGCTCAGATCATGATCTTGGGGTCCTGAGATTGAGCTCCTTGCTCAGTGGGGAGTTTGCTTCTCCCTTTCCTTTTACCCTTCCTCCCTGTGCTGCCACTCACTCATGCTTTCTCTCTCAAATAAATAAAACCATTTTTTAAAAGATTTTATTTATTTATTTATTTGAAAGAGACATAGCAAGAGAGGGAACACAAGCAGAGGGAACGGGAGAGGGAGAAGCAGGCCACCTGCTGAGCAGGGAGCCCGATGCGGGACTCGATTCCAGGACCCTGGGATCATGACCTCAGCCAAAGGTAGATGCTTAATGACTGAGCCACCCAGGTGCCTCTCAAATAAATAAAACCTTTAAAAGGGGCGTCTGGGTGGCTCAGTTGGTTAAGCAACTGCCTTTGGCTCAGGTCATGTTCCTGGAGACCCTGGATCGAGCCCCACATTCCCGCTGAGCAGGAAGCCTGCTTCTCCCTCTCTCACTCCCCCTGCTTGTGTTCCCTCTCTGGCTGTGTTTCTCTCTGTCAAATAAATAAAATCTTAAAAAAAAAATAAGAAGAAGAAGTGGGTAGCAGAGAATTCAAGTTACATTTTCTGGCAGTATCCTAAAATGCAGTTGTTGTTTTTGTTTTTTGTTTTTGTTTTTGTTTTTTGATGATTAAGGATGAATTCACCTACTTTTACAATCCAAAATAGAATTCTTTCCACACCTAAAACTAATATAACACTGTATGTTAACTATACTGGAATTAAAATAAAAATTTTTTAAATAGAATTCTTTCACAGGTCCTGAAAGTTTAGGTACGTTCTAGTGATAGAGCTTGAAGGTCTTTTGGTTCAAGCACTGCTTGGTATTGAAGATAGAGATAACATGGTCATCGTGATTTTAGTCAATAGCAAGAATAGTTGTTCTCAACGCAGAGTGGACTTTTTTTTTTCTATAAAGATTTTATTTATTTATTTGAGAGAGAGAGGGTGTGATTGAGAGAGAGCATGAGAGGAGAGAAAGTCAGAGGGAGAAGCAGACTCCCCGCGGAGCTGGGAGCCCGATGTGGGACTCGATCCCAGGACTCCAGGATCGTGACCTGAGCTGAAGGCAGTGGCTTAATCAACTGAGCCACGCAGGCACCCCAGAGTGGACTTTTTAACAATGAAACTAGCAATTGTCCCAAGTACTACAATGAACTGAAACAAAAATAGTGGTATCTATTGTGGTTTTCTTAAAGTTCTTAAATTAAGAACCACAATAACTTAAAAGAAAAAAAATCTTTGTAAAGATGAGTGTTCGGTGAGAACAGTCTTACATTAGCTCTTAGTTAGCAGGTGCTCACCAGCATCTCCAGAGACTTGGCTATGTGAGGCTTGTGGGGTTTGGACGTGCTCATCTTTTCTCTATCAAAAATAACTGCAACGTGAAGGGGAATCAAAGCCAAAGATAATCTTGCTCTCGGTGCCACAACCTCGGATAACTCTTCTTGAATCATTCTTTTGGTTGGAAGGAGAGCAAGAAGGCAAGACAGTCTCACCCATTCGAAGATCCCACGTTTGCTGCCATCACTCTATCTCCAAGGAGGAGGTCTTCGCCCAGCCCAGGGTCTTCGGGCCATCCTCACGGGTTCCCATGCTTTGGGTATTTCCTGGCACAAGGCTTCATTCTGTCACAACAGTATGGGAGGAGACCACTCGGGTCTGACTCCGTCACCCTGAAGCTCTCTCTCTGCCTCTATGTACTGCTGACAGTTTTCTGACCCTCCCCCCAAATTATTTCTTTTTATGACTTAGAGAGTAGGGAGGTAAGACTATACTTCATACTCTTTGCGGAACACATGTAAAGGTAACAGATAATAATAATAATGAATTTAAGTTTTCAAAATGAGTTGTTCTCAAAGTGATTTTTCTTAAATAATATGGAGAGTCATACTGTCATAGCATCAGGGTGGAGCCCCTGAATGGCACATCGAGATCGGGGTGAGATGTGGACCCCACCACCGCAATTTACTGGGCCAGCCACTGAATCTCCCTGGGCCTGATTTTCTTCAGTAAAATAAAAAGGCAGGGCTGTTTTATAGTCATGAGGAGATGATATTCAAGGCATTTTCTAGCTTTAACATTTATAACTACTTTAATGGATCCCATTCACCAGAAGCAGAGAGAAATCCAAACTGGGCTGCTAACCTATATTTTGCTTCTATCAAGAATTATGGCCTTTATACTGGAAAGAGACTAAGAAGGATTTGATGCCCACTTTGGATATCAGAGTTTTAGGAAAAGGTTCAGCTTAGAACCCTGACGCTACCCCTCAGGATACAGCTCATAACAGGGGAAGGAACACACCGTGACTGGCTTGGACCACTTAAGACTCGTGCGTTCTCTCCCAGCGTAACACTCGGGTTGTCTGTGCCTATTGCAGGGTTTTACTGATGGAAAAAGAACAGCAGGTCACTTTCTTGGAGCTCAGGCCTAGCTTCAATCTCATGGGAGGCTTTCTGTCATGTAGCAAATATTGTGTATTAGATCCAGAGAGCTTAGCAGTGACCAGATTGACAAGGCCTTCTCTCATGGAGCTTAGGGGAGGTGGGCAAAAAATAAACAAATGAATAGTAAGAGCTAACAAGGAAGTAGTAGGATGTTTAGATGAATGCAATGATGGAGAATTATGGGTATGGGATGCAGAATGCCCTAGAGGCTTAGGTTAGCAAATGCCCCTTGGTAGAGGTGACATTGAACCTGAGACCTGAAGGCAAGAAGAAGCTGTCCTTGCAAGGACTAGGCAGAAGGAAATCCAATACAAGGTCCTGATACAGAAAGGGTTTGGGGGTGTTTCAGACTCACAGAGCAGGCCAGTAGTGCCGAGGAAACAGAGGGAGAGGGGCAGACAGGAGGCTGAAGAGAGAGCCTGGACCAACTTGTCAGGGCCGAGAAGGCACTGTCAGAGTCATAAGAGGAGAGAAGCAAGATCTGATCATGGGTTTTAAGATTACTCTGGCTGTTGGGTGAAAAATAAATTAGAGGAGGTAGGGGGTAGGAGGAGTACAGGGAGAGAAGGGTCACTTGGGACTGATCATAAGGAGAGAGACAGAAGTTCAGTTCAATTTTCCCTCATATTCCCACGTATAGCTAGCCAGTTATACCACGAATGATTTTAATTCATATTCTACACCCCCCACATATGTATCAATCTATTTCTGGGCTCTGTCTTGTCCATCTGTTGTATATCCATGCCAGTGTCAAACTGTTAAAATTGCTATAACTTTATAATGTATCTTGGTATGTGGTAGAGCTAGTCCCCCCACTACCTTTCTTTTTAATGTCTGGATTACTCTCATATCACTGATCTTCAAACTCGGCAGAAAACCAGAGTCATCTGGGGTGCTTTATAATTCAACTAGGGCACTGGAATTTTAAATTCTGCTTTTTATTTATTTATTTATTTATTTTAAATTTTTTTATGATTTTATTTATTTGACAGAGAGAAACACAGCCAGAGAGAGAACACAAGCAGGGGGAGTGAGAGAGAGAGAAGCAGGCTTCCCGCCGAGCAGGGAGCCCGATGTGGGGCTCGATCCTGGGTCTCCAGGATCATGACCTGAGCCAAAGGCAGTCGCTCAACCAACTGAGCCACCCAGGTGCCTCATGGAATTTTAAATTCTGCTTTTTAAGTAAGCTCTTCGTGTAATGTGGGGCTCAAACTCAAGACCCTGAGATCTGGAATTGCATACTCTACTGACTGAGCCAGTCAGGTGCCACAAGGCATTGGGACTTTAAAATCTCCCAAGATATATTTTTTTAAAGATTTTATTCGTTTATTTGAGAGACACAATGCATAAGCTAGAGAGCACAAGCAGGGGGAACAGCAGAGGGAGAAGAAGCAGGCTCCCCACCAAGCAGGGAGCCCAATGTGGGGCTCAATCCCAGGACCCCAAGATCATGGCCAAGCTGAAGGTATCTATCTGTTCAACTGACTGAGCCACCTACGTGCCCCAAAAGCTCCCTAGGTATTTTGATAGGGATTGCATTAAGTGTATAGATTGTCCCGGGTAGAACAGACATTTTAACAATACTTATGCTTCCAATCCATGAGTATGGGATGTTTTCCATTTCTTTGGGTCATCTTCAATTTCTTTCATAAGTGTTAGTAGTTTTCAGAGTGCAGATCTTTTACCTCTTTGGTTAGAGTCATTCCTAGGTATCTTATGTTTTCTGGTGCAATTGTAAATGGGTTCGATTCTCTGATTTCTCTTTCTGCTGCTTCATTGTTGGTATATAAATATGCAAGTTTTTCCATTTTAGAACAAACAATCCTAAAATGTGTATGGAACCACAAAAGGCCTGAATCATCAAAGCAGTCTTGAAAAAGAAAAGCTGGACTTCAAGTTATATTACAAAGCTGCAATGATCAAGACAATACAATACCAGCATGAAAAACACACACATCAATGTAACAGAATAGAAAACCCAGAAATGGATCCACAACTGTATGGTCAACGAATTTTTGACAAAGCAAGAAAGAATATCCAGTTGGAAAAAGACAGTCCCTTTAACAAATGGTGTTGGGAAAACATGCAAAAGAATGAAACTGGAACACTTTCTTATACCACACACACACAAAATTCAAAATGGATGAAAGAAGCAGGAAACCTGCTTCTCCATCTCTGTTTGCCCCTCCCCCCAACTTGTGCTCTGTCTCTCATTTTCTCTCTCTCAAATAAATAAATACAATCTTTAAAAATAATAAAAATTAAAATTAAAAAAATGGATAAAGATATAAATGTGAGACAGGAAACCATCAAAGTCCTAGAGGAGAACATAGTCAGCAACCTCTTTGACATCGACTGTAGCCATTTCTTATTACATATGTCTCCTGGGGCAAGGAAAACAAAGGCAAAAATAAACTATTGGGACTTTAAGATAAAAAGCTTCTGCATAGGGAAGAAAACAACAAAGCTAAAAGGCAACCTTCAGAATGGGAGAAGATATTTGCAAATGATCTATCTGACAAAGGATTAGTATCCAAAACATATACAGTACTTATAAAACTTAACATCCAAGAAACAAATAACCCAATTAAAAAATGGGCAAAAGACATGAATAGACATATTTCCAAAGAAGACATCAGATGGCTAACAGACACATGAAAAGATGCTCATCATCACTCATCGTCAGGGAAACACAAATCAAAACTACTATGAGATACCACCTCACACCTGTCAAAATGGCTAAAATCAGCAACACAGGAAATGACAGGTGTTGGCAAGGATGCTGAGAAAGAGGAACCTTCTTACACTGTTGGTGGGAATGCAAGGTGGTGCAGTCACTCTGGAAAATAGTATGGAGGTTCCTCAAAAAGTTAAAAATAGAACTACCCAGCAATTGCACTACTAGGTATTTACCCAAAGGATAAAAAAAATACTGATTTGAGGAGATATGTGTACCCCAATGTTTATAGCAACATTATCAACAATAGCTAAATTGTGGAAAGAGCCCAAATATCCATCTACTGATGAATGGATAAAGAAGGTGCAGCACATATACACAGTGAAATATTACTCAGCCATAAAAAAGGAAATCTTGCCATTTGCAATGACATGGATGGAGTTAATATATTATGCTAAGCAAAATAAGTCAGAGAAAGACAAATACCATATGATTTCACTCTTATGTGGAATTTAAGAAACAAAACACATGAACAGAGGTGGGAAAAAAGAGACAGGCAGGGGCACCTGGCTGGCTTGGTCGTTAAGTGTCTGCCTTTGGCTTGGGTCATGGTGACAGAGACCCAGAATGGAGCCCTACATCGGGCTCCCTGCTCGGCAGGAAGCCTGCTTCTCCCTCTTTCACTCCCCTTGCTTGTGTTCCTTCTCTAGCTATATCTCTCTCTGTCAAATAAATAAATAAAATCTTAAAAAAAAAAGAGAGAGAGTGAGAGACAGGCAAATCATAAACTCTTAACCATAGAAAACAGAGGGTTGCTGGAGGGGAGGTGGGCAGAGCGATGGGTTAAATGGGGGATGGGTGTTAAGGAGGGCACTTGTTGTGATGAACATTAGACATGTGAGTGATGAATCACTAAATTCTATACCTGATACAAATATTACGTGGTATATTAACTAACTGGAATTTAAATAAAAACTTGAAACTACAAAAATAATAATAAAATGAAAGTTCCTTATGCGATTATAAAACACAGCAAAGTTTGGGAATTGCTGTATCACATGTTTACTTTTCCAGAAGAATTTTAATATGATTTTACGAAGTTTCACACTTCTCCGAATTCCTATTGTTATTTTGATGGGATTGCATTGCCCTTTGAAATTTTGTATTGACTTAGGGAGAATTGGCATCTTTGCAATGTTTATTTAGTCTTCTTGCCCAAGTACAAGACACTTGGCTTTACATGATTTATATTTTTCCATGTACTTGAATCTTTTTTTATGTTTTTTTTTAATCTTTTTTTATGTTAAATTCTTCAGGACTTTGTCTTATTTGTTACTATTGCATATGGAAGCCTTTCTTCTGTATTATTTAACTTGATGAATACATATTGGAATGCTAATGGTTTTTTTTACCTGTTTTTTTTTTTTTTAAGATTTTATTTATTTGACAGAGAGAAACACAGCCAGAGAGGGAATATAAGCAGGAGGGGTGAGACAGGGAGAAGCAGGCTTCCCACTGAGCAGGGAGCCTGATGTGGGGCTTGATCCCAGGTCTCCGGGATCATGACCTGAGCCGAAGGCAGTCACTTAACCAACTGAGCCACCCAGGTGCCCCTTTTCACCTGTTTTTAACCCACTTCTCTCTGCTTTCTTTAGCCTCCCTCACTTTACACGCGGAAATGTGATTTTCTTTTCCTACTATCTCATATCATCTATTTCTGCCTCAAAGACCAAAGATGCGGTGTGCCTGGGGGGCTCAGTTGGTTGGGCAGCCAGCTGTTGATTTCAGCTCAGGTCTTGATCTCAGGGTCATGAGTTCAAGCCCTGCATTGGGCTCCACACTGGGCCTGGAGCCTACTTTAAAAAAAAAAAAAGAGGGGCGCCTGGGTGGCTCAGTTGGTTAAGCGACTGTGTTCGGCTCAGGTCATGTTCCTGGAGACCCGGGATCGAGCCCCACATCAGGCTGCCTGCTCGGCAGGAGGCCTGCTTCTCCCTCTCTCACTCCTCCTGCTTGTGTTCCCTCTCTGGCTGTGTTCCTCTCTGTCAAATAAACAAAATCTTTAAAAAAAAAAAAAGAATTAGGATTTAGTAGCACACCAAGGGAATTTTTTCTTGATCGTGTATGAATCGTGTTGAATCCTTCTCCTTCTGTTATTCATAATCTTTTTTTTCTATTTTCATTAATTTTTATTTTTTCCATAACCCAGCCACCCTATTATTCATAATCTTCTACTATGTGCCAGGAACTGTGCTCACTTGGGTGGAAGCAGATGAGTAAAATCAAAAGCATTGGTCTTTGCTGTCTAGGAAACTCTTCAGGAAAGCAAAAAAGTAAATAAAAACAGAATGATAGAGTATTATCATGCTTGGCTATAGCAGTCCAAACACAAAGAAAAGAAACACAAAGGAAAGAGCAGTGGATCTGAGGTAGGAGGCGGGGAGGCCCTGGGAAAGACTTTACCCAGGAGCTAACCCTTGACCTGAGTCATGTTTGACCTTTTTATCAAGTACTCAGATTAGGAAAGAAGGTGTGCTTACCACATTTGCACATAATGCAAAACTTGGAGAGACTACCAGATGACAAACTCAGGGATTAAAAAAAAAAAATTGTGGGGTGCCTGAGTGGCTCAGTTGGTTAAGCCACTGCCTCCGGCTCAGGTCATGATCCTGGAGACCTGGGAACGAGTCCCACATCGGGGTCCCTGCTCAGCAGGAAGCCTGCTTTTCCCTCTCTCACTCCCCCTGCTTGTGTTCCCTCTCTGGCTGTGTTTCTCTCTGTTAAATAAATAAAATCGTTAAAAAAAAAATGTGATAGCAATACTTCTAGGTATGTATACAAAGCAGATAATCACACAGACTGTTTATCATAGTTCTGCTTATAAGACTTTCAAAACACATTTTTTTAAAGATTTTATTTATTTATTTGGACAGAGTGAGAAAGACTGTTTATCATAGTTCTCCTTTTAAGAGTGTAATTTGGAAACACATTATTTTTATTTTTTAAAAGATTTTATTTATTTGGACAGAGAGTGAGTGAAAGAGAGAGAAGCAGACTCCCCACCGAGCAGGGAGCCTGACACAGGGCTCAATCCCAGGACCCCAGTATCATGACCTGAGCCGAAGACAGACACTTCACTGACTAAACCACCCACCAGGTGCCCCAAATTATTTGTTTAAATTGTGCTTCACAAATGCAATAGAATACTACACAGTCATTAAAAATAATGTACTTCTGGATTACCTGAAAAGATGTATATGCTGAGAGAAAAGAGCAATGTTACAAGACAGAATATAGTGTGATCCCATTTAAAAATTATATGTTCATATCCGTATGTGTTGAGTTTCTTTTTGAATTAATAAAAGTGGAATTCTACAGTTTGGCAACTTGCATTGTATATGTATTATGCAACAGGCCTCTTTCTATACTTGGAAAATGACAAAACAAAATTATCAATGCAACAGTAAACTTACGATTATAAATATTGTTTTCTTTGATACCATTATAAACATATTCTTGTATGTTGATTTTTTAATGTAATCACTCAGAGGCAGTAGATTTTGGATGATTTTACTTTCTTTGTACTTTTACCTCCTGAAGTTTTTTTTTTTTAAGATTTTTATTTATTTATTTGAGAGAGAGAGAGAGGAAGACAGTGAGAGAGAGAATGAGAAGGGAGAAGGCCAGAGGGAAAAGCAGACTCCCCACAGAGCCAGGACCCTGATGTGGGATTCGATCCCACGTATCCAGGATCACGACCTGAGCCAAAGGCAGTGGCTTAACCAACTGAACCACCCAGGCACCCCCTTCCTGACATTTTCACAATGAAAAATAATTGTTTAAAGCACCAAACTACTCTTTTAATCATAAAAAGCTCACTACATATCAAAATAAACAAGGTGAAACAGAAGAGGGACATTTCATATCTTCCAAATAAAGCAAACAAAATAGGGGAGGGGCAACTTGATAGTTTACATGAATAAGATCTACAGTTTTAATTATTCATCTAATTACCTGAGTACTATGCATAGCCCCATGATATGATGTAGTTACTAAATTTGAATGCAGTTTCAGGCTACATTAACAGAATTATAACATGCCAACCATTCGACTGTGAGCTTGTCCAACCACGTGTCGATTCAGTTCCAGCTTTGCACTATAGTAAGAGACATTATAATTTACTGTGTGTTCCATCAGAAGAGGGAGATCAGAAACACGGTCACAGATCAGTGTTAAGAAAATTCACAATAGGGGCGCTCAGGTCATGATCCTGGAGACCCAGGATCGAGCCCCACATCAGGCACCCTGCTCAGCGGGAAGCCTGCTTCTCCCTCTCTCACTCCCCCTGCTTGTGTTCCCTCTCTAGCTGTATTTCTGTCTGTCAAATAAATAAATAAAATCTTTAAAAAAAAGAAAAGAAAAGAAAAGAAAATTCACTACAATTAGCCTGGAAAAGAGAAGATACAAGTGGGCACATGTCTGATGTTTTCAAGTATTTTAAAGATGGGAAACAGCACAGAGTTCTTCTGTGCTCCCCCAAAGAGCAAAACTGGGGCACAGCAATAGGATGCATAGAGGAGCAGGGTTCAGCCCAATATCACAATATAAATCAGAGCTGCCCTCAAACAGACCAGGGCTGCCCAGAAAGCAGGAAGTGTTCAAAGCAGGTAAGTGATCACTGGAGAAGAGGGCCATAGTGCTGGGAAATGGTTTCAAATGACATTCAGATGAATTAGGTCCCTTCTATTTTTAAGATTTCGTGGTTTGTTTTTTTTCTCCATAAATATGAATCCTCATTGGCCCCATATTTTGTTCATTTCTGAAAACATCTTCATTTGATCATTTTTTAAATATTTTTTAAGATTTTATTTATTTGAGAGAGAGAGAGTGAGAGAGAGCATGAGACGGGAGAAGGTCAGAGGGAGAAGCAGACTCCCCACGGAGCTGGGAGCCCCATGTGGGACTCAATTCCAGGACTCCAGGATCATGACTCAAGCTGAGTACAGTGGCTTAACCAACTGAGCCACCCAGGCACCCTTGATCAGTCGTTTTAAATCACAATTTCATAGGGGCACCTGGCTGGCTCACTTGGTAGAGCATGTCACTCCTGATCTCAGGGTTGTGGGTTTGAGCCCCATGTTGGGTGCAGAGATTACTTAAATCTTAAAAAAAAAGGGGGGGTGCCTGGGTGGCTCAGAGGGTTGGGCCTCTGCCTTTGGATCAGGTCATGATCTCAGCGTCATGGGATCGAGTCCCACATTGGGCTCTCTGCTCAGCAGGGAAAGAGGGAGAACTCTTTCTCTGCCTGCCTCTCTGCCTATTTGTCATCTCTCTCTCTGTCAAATAAATAAATGAAATCTTTAAAAAAAAAATGTAGAAGCAGCTGGGTGGCTCAGTTGATTAAGCATCTGCCTTCAGCTTGGGTCATGATCCCGGGGTCCTGGGATTGAAGCCCATGTCGGACTCCCTGCTCCTTCTCCCTCTGCCCCTGCTTGTTCTCTCTGTCTCTCAAATAGATAAATAAAATATTTTTTAAATGTTCTTAAAAATTACAATCTTGGGATATTTGGGTGTCTCAGATGGTTGAGCATCTGCCTTCAGCTCACATCATGATCTCGGGTCCCGGGATCAAGCCCCATATCAGGATTCCTGCTCAGCGGGGAGCTTGCTTCTCCCTCTGCCCCTTCACTCATGTGCTCTCTCCCTCTCTCTCTGTCTCTTTTTCTCTAAAATGAATAAATAAAATCTTTAAAAAAAATTTACAATCTCATAATCCTTAGCTGAGAGAGCCCATGACCCAAAGGTCAGATGATTATTAAGAAGGTATTTCTTGGCACGAGTTCATGCCAAAGAAACTGGGAAATGTATCTTGCTGAACTACCTTGTATCTTTTCTCTTACAGGGTTTATCTCCATAAAGGAAAGTTCTGTTAATAAAAGATATGCAGTGCTACCTTAAATGGGTAATGACGATTCCATTCCCTTCCCTTGAGGACCTACCACAACCACTCAGAGCCGGTCTCCTATTGATTGTTTCACCTTCTCTTGGCAAGAGTACTTTTATATGAACTACTGATGCCGGCAACAGTTACAATAAGGTTAACAACAGTCAATAAGTCATTAAGAAAGTTATTTTAACATAGGTATTTAAAGATGACCGTTTTGACAAAGTATTCTGTGCGAGAGACATTCTAAACAATGAATGCCATCCTTGAACCTATTTCCAGTCCTCACCCAATTTTCTGTCCCATTTCTGAATCTTCCTGCCCCATCACAACCGCACCAGCTCTTTCATTCCTACTCCATGCCAGAGCCTGAGCTCATCCTCACTCTCCCCCATCTGGGAAAAGACTGGTTCCTTGGGAGACTGAAATGAGAAGGCATGAGGTAGGAGGTAGGTGGGAGAATTAATTTATCATTTCTCTCTGAAACTGCTTTCTTAGATACAAAAATCTGGAAGAGAAGATGTCTAATGAAGGGGGGACTAAGGAGGGGTGCCAAAATGGTCCCCACATAGGGGAGCAAGCCATCAGCTAGAGTGACGTAAAATCTCCACATTTCTGAGGGAAAGATTAATTTTTAAGCAAGATTATTTATTACTATGAATCTGCTTTTTTCTTATTATACTCAATGATGTTAAAGCCTTTACTTACTCCTGCTTAGAGGCTTTATTTCCATCTGATGATCATACCTGAATCATATATTAATTTGTTGATTTGTTCATTCATTCATTCACTGATCCATCAAAGACTTATTGAACACTGCAGACAGCAGCAGGAACACAAGAAGGAACAAGATATAGACTTACCTTCAAGATGCCCATGCTCCAAACTGGATGGGCTTTCCATCCTCGATGCTCCCCAAATAAGAAGGTCAAAGGTCAAACTTGGGGGAGTACAATGGACCAGCAGGGATTTATACTAGTGAATTCTCTTCCCAAAGGCAAATCATAAACACTTGGGGTTTTGTTAGATATGTAGCTGCCTAGGGGGGTGTGTGTGGGGGGGAAGGGTACCTGGTTGGCTCAGTTCATTGCTCTTCTGACTCTTGATTTGGGCTTGGGTCATGATCTCAGGGTCATTAGATCGAGCCCCATGTCAGGCTCTGCACTCAGTGGGAATCTGCTTGTGATTCTCTCTCTCCTTTTGCCCCTACCCCTGCTCATGTTCTTTCTAAAATAAATAAATACATATTAAAAAAGGAAAAGAATGTACCTCACTGGGAAACCCCTATTCATCTTTTGAAATTTAGGTGAAATACTTAGGACAGTGCCTGGGATTGTATTTAGGAAACCTTCCCTGACTTGCCCTGATGCTGAAGTATTATGAATGACCTTCCAGACCACTTTTGTATTTCACTGTTGGCCTTTCTGACTCCTTTTCCAGACAGGTAATTGCTCAAAAGGAGGGACTGCATTTTTGCATGACTGTACCCTAGTGCCCAGCAGGGTTCCTGGCACGTGTCTGGTACCCAGTAAACCTCCCCAGAGATGAACTGCCCTGAGGATTCCATGATCTGCTGTAGCCAAAGCAACTGACTTCCTGGTGTTGGGGTCACCTCTCTTTTAAGATGATATCTCTCCCCACACAATCTGGATACCAAGGTTGGTGGACTTGCTGAGTCACCACAGGAGAGAGACTTGGAGGAAACCTTTCTGAAGAAACAGTTATTTTCATTCTCTTAAATGTCAGCATTGTCTCTGCTTCCATTTTAAGATTCTCTTCTATGTGGGAAAAGCTGACTGCAGCTTAGTCGTTTCTGGACACATCTATCCTTTATCCAGAGTACTATAGGATGGAATCCTTGTGTTTTCACACAGGGATTCTCTCCTCTCAACCCAGTTTAACGTCCTGAGCTATAAAAAGGAGTCATTACCATTAAATCTGTTATTCAGGATAACCTCTACTGATACTGACAGGTTTTGCAAAACCAGAAATCAGAGCTCATGTTCAGTTGCAGAGGAAAATAATCACAGGTTGAGGCAGAAATTAGGACTGTCACAAATAATTGGGACATAGGATCACTGGGTCTAGCACTCCCCTCCCCAAACAGAATTCTTATTCCTGAATGTCAAGCATGTGCTCTACTCTTCAAAAAGTACACCGCAATTATCAATAGACATTCCCCTGTCCCTTGTCTTCCATGTAATTCTGCAACAAGGCTGCATGGTCTCGCAGAGAGATAAAGCATTTGGTCCTGGGTTTGAATTCCTGGCTTTGTTACCTACAACTTGTGACTTTGGGCAAGTTAGTTGACTTCTCTGAGCCTCTTTGCTTATCCACAAAAGGGTTATCTTGGGAAGAAATGCGTAACATATCTAGCAGACACCATAGATACTTGATATAGCCTAGATTCTCTTCTGTCTTCTTTAGCTCCTGTGAGATACTGAAATGATCACTTGATAAAACAAACTGAACTAAACCAAAACGAGATAAAAATATATCTAAAAAAATAAATTAGAAAAAAAAAGAAGAGGGGCACCTGGGTGGCTCAGTTGGTTAGGCGACTGCCTTCGGCTCAGGTCATGATCCCGGAGACCCGGGATCGAGTCCCACATCGGGCTCCCTGCTCGGCGGGAAGCCTGCTTCTCCCTCTATCACTCCCCTTGCTTGTGTTCCCTCTCTGGCTGTGTTTCTCTCTGTCAAATAAATAAAATCTTTAAAAAAAAAAAAAAAGAAAAAGAAAAAAAAGAAGAGCCTGCTTCTCCCCCTCCTTCTGCCTGCCACTCTGCCTACTTGTGCTCTCATTGTCAAATAAATAAATCAAAAAATCTTTAAAAAAAAAAAAAAAAAGACAAGACAATAGGTTTAAAATTCTGGCTTCTAAATTCTTGAATATTTTGCTTCAGGAACTGTATGCACCCACATAATAACCTGCGTTACGTCTGGATTGAAGTCCCAGTGGCTCACTGTGGGCAGAATTGGACAGCTTTTGTTTTTGTTTTTGTTTTTTAAGATATGCACAGAGAGACAGAGTCTCAAGCAGACTTAACACTGAGTGCAGAACCTGACTTGGGGCTTAATCTCTCCCTGAGATCAGGACCTCAGTGAAAACCAAGAATCAAATGCTTAACCAACTACACCATCCAGGCCTCCCTGGACATTGTGTTTTCCTTTGGGTTGACTGTGGCCAATGTCCCTAAATCAAATTCATGAGCTTGCTGTGTTGATTAAACTTTTGTTACGTATATTGATAGATGCCATTCGTAACACAATTCAAAATCTTGTCAAATTCATATTTTGCATTCCTTCAAACTCAAGTAGTGAAATTTATGGATGATCATTTTTGGTAGACACCCAAGTTCTCTGTAGATCTTGAATGCTAACATTTCTCAGCAAGTAAAATTGTGAAAGATCGAGTTCTGTCTAATAAGTGTTCTTTGTTTCAAAATCAGTTTACTAGTTTCCTTAGAAATGTTTTCAAGTTCATTCTCGATGGTTTTTCCCTAAATTTTTCCAGGCTGTTAAAGTGAGGCTGACTAATATGTTATGTACAATGTAAACAAAACTCTGAAAGGAAAACCATTAAACTTAATTTTTTTTTTAAGATTTTTATTTATTTGACACAGAGAGAGAGATTTCAAGTAGGCAGAGAGGCAGGCAGAGAAAGAGGGGGAAGCAGGCTAGGCTTTCCGCTGAGCAGAGAGCCCGATGTGGGACTCGATTCCAGGACTCTGAGATCATGACGTGAGCCGAAGGCAGAGGCTTAACCCTCTAAGTCACCTAGGAGCCCCTGAACTTTAATTTAATGACAATGCAAATAGGTTTATAATACATTACGTAAAAACCACAGGCTATAAAACACAGACTGAACTTCAACTTCCCTTCAAATGGAATATATGTATACATTTGAGTATGAAAAAAGTCCAGAAAGATATGTACCAAACCGACAACAGTGGTTATCCCTAGATTACAAAATTAAAAATAGCTTAAGCATTTTTTTCTAGTTTCTAATTTATGAATCAGTTGACAGGTAGTCTAAAATGAGCATATACCACTTGTTTAATATAGGGTAAAAAAGCCCCAAAAGTTATTTTAGTTTTTTAAACCTTTCTTTTCTTTCTTTCTTTCTTTCTTTCTTTCTTTCTTTCTTTTTTTTTTTTTAAGATTTTATTATTTATTTGACAGAGAGAGAACGCACCTGCACAAGCTGGGGACCAGCAGAGGGAGAGAGAGAAGCAGACTCCCCACTGAGCAGGGAGCCTGATGCGGGACTCTATTCCAGGACCCTCAGGTCATGCTCTGAGCCAAAGGCAGACACCCAACCAACCGAACCACCCATAAGCACCTAAAATCTGACTTTTAAGCTGGTTGGACAATTGTGGTAATGTTATTTACATCTCACATTATGACATTTTAAGCCACTAAACCAGCCCAGATGACCCACCCCAGCCACAGAACTTTCAGGCACCTTTTTTGTGTCCCTCTCTTAAATTATCAGAAATTTTTAAAAATACCTCCAAATTCTACTATTAATATCATTAGTATCCATGAAATGAGGATAAGATACTGTCAAAAGAAAAAAATTCAGAGAGCAAAACAGAGTTTTTGGAAATTCATTTATGATATGACAAATAGAAAAACATAATAAAAGGTAGGAAGATAAAGTCAAGGAACTACCCAGAAAGCAGAATAAAACAATAAAGAGAGGGAATAGGAGGAAAAAAATTTAGAGATTCTGTTCCGGAAATCCAATATTCAAATAGCATGGTATTTCAAAGGGTGGAGTTAAATTAGGTGGAGAGAAATCAGGAGAAAGGAGAAGGGAGAAGAAACTATTGAAGGAACCAGAAATTTTCCCAGACACGAGAGATAAGCGTTTTCCACCTGAAAGGGCTTCCAAATGTCCAGCTCAACGAATGAGACTTTGTCCACCCCAACAACACTATCAAACACTGGAAATAATGAGAAACAAGCTTCCAAATAGGAAAAACTAGCCTTCACAAAAAGGATCAAATATAAGAATGGCATCTAACTCCTCAAGAGCAGCCCTGGAAACTAGAAGGTAACTGATAAGTGTCTTCAAAATTCTGGGGAAAATGCTTTCCCAACTAGAATTCAGTACTACTAATTAACATGAGGGAAAAAAAGATATTTTAAGATATGTGGGCTTGCAACTTTGCACCCCATTTCTGGGAGCATTGTCTCTCAGAAAGCTACAGAAGGATGTCCAGCAGGAAGGAGGAGTAAACCCAGAGAAAGGAAAGCAAGAGGCCAATGAGGCGGAGTAGGGTTAAAGAGCCAAAATTCATATTTTCCATTGTGGCGACTCAGAATGGAAGCTGAGGGGTGCTTGGCTGACTCAGTCAGGGATGCGAGTTCAAGCCCCACACTGGGTGTAGAGATTACTGAAAAAAAAAAAAAAGAACAAACCTAAAAAAAAAATAAAACTGAAAAGTAGGAGGTAGCAATAGAAGCATATTATTTAGACATTGAGTTAAGCATGAAAACAATCAGTGGAAATTAGTGGCCTCCGGGAAGTGGGAAATTGGAGGCAGAGGTCCCTGTTTTCTTACTATATGTCTTGAAGAACTATTTGATTCTAGAACCCTTGTGCATGCATAACTTTGATAAGAATAAAATTAAATTTAAAATCAACATAGATAATATCATTAGTCTCTGAAAGCACTTGTGTAGGGGAGCAGTGCTGATGTCTGAATATATTGCTTTCTGATCATCTAACTTATACAGAAATAGCACTCAATCAGAATAATTGACATATATCCTTGAGGCCATCTCTAAGATATCAGGTGTCTCAAAAAAGCCTTTGGCGAGTTCTGGGCTGCAGTCATTGGGCTCCTGAAACCCTGTCCAGTGCCTGCAGAGCTGATAGTCCGTGTTGTTGATGGAAGGGGGGCATCCAATGAGCCTAGAAGCTCACTGTATAAGTAAGGCAGAATCATCGTGCCACACTAAGAACTTCTGTGGGGGCACCAGAGTGGCTCAGTCGGATGACTGGCTGCCTTTGGCTCAGGTCATGATCCCAGGGTCCTGGGATGGACCCCTGCTTTGGCTCCTTGCTCAGCAGGGAATCTGCTTCTCCCTCTGTCTACTCTGCTGTTCCCCCTGCTTGCGTTCTTTCTCTCTCTTTCTCTAATAAATAAATAAAAATATTTTTTAAAAATTAAAAAAAAAGGGTTACACCTGAAACTAATGTGACACTGTATACTAACTATACTAGAATTTAACATTTTAAATAAATAAATAGATTAATTAATTAATTAATTAAAATAAGATGGGTTAATAAGATTTTAATTCTACCTAAGGAAATTTATATACTATCTTCTATAAGAAATTTGCCAGTGAAGTTTTGGCCTACTGCATGAAGAGAGTAAAGATGATTACTATAAGTATAAAACAAAGAGAAACACACAAATAAGACATTTTACTGGTTAAGCGGAATTGTGCAATAGTAGAACAAATGCCAAACTAAGAGCCCCGAAATCTAGGTTCTATCTTCGCTCTGCTACTTTATTTTGTAGTGTGGGTCAAGTCACTTACTTTTCTCCTTTTTCAAATGGGATTTAGTGAGTCCAAAATGAGACCATGCTTCATAAAAGCAACTTTCACAGCATAAAGTCCTAGGCAAATGTTTAAAAATGAGCAAATTAAATGTCGGGAATTGGAAAAGGGAACTTGCGTGGGGCTAGCCCTAGGAGTTCTGGCTCTAACAAATATTTTGACAAGGATTACAGACTTCAGGGGAAATTTCCAAACATTTTGGCCTTGTGCCATTTTTACTCTTGATTTTTTACATCTCATACTTGTTCTTTATTTCAAAGTGTGTGGTTTTTAAAAAATATTTTATTTATTTATTTATTGAGAGAGTGAGAGAGAGAGAGAGAGCATGAGAGGGGAGAAGGTCAGAGGGAGAAGTGGACTCCCCGTGGAGCTGGGAGCCCAATGTGGGCCTCAATCCCAAGACTCCAGGATCATGACCTGAGCTGAAGGCAGTGGCTTTACCAACTGAGCCACTTAGGTGCCCCCAAAGTGTGTTTTTTTGATATATGTAAAATACACTAAATTTTACACCAGTTGTCATATGTATAATAGAGAGGCCCTTGGATTTGATGAAAAGTCTGGACAGCAGAATTCTGAAAGTAGAATATCCAGGTAATTTAAGCACTCGGCAATGTATATTCATAGTAAACACTCAACAATATTTGTTCAGTGAATGTAGGTCCTGATGAAGTTCAACCTGAAAGGTATGTCAGGTCAACAGAGCACCTTGACAGAGAACCCTGTTGGACTATATCCTGAAGTCCAAATGGTATGCATTCCAAGAAGAGTAGCTGGCTTTGGCAAAAGATACAGCTTGGTTCAACATGCCAAGACTTTTAGGCTTTCTTTGTTTTTCAAAATTTTCAACAGACCGTGGCGATTACTAAGTTAATTTGTTTGCCTGGAACAATTTGCCCAAATTCCCCAAAGAGGCTACTGCAGCCTCTTTTTGGTTCATATCAACAAGTTGTCTCCTTTATGTTCTGTCACCAGATGGCAAAGTAGCGTAATACCCCTATGTAATTATGTCTACACTACGTGATTATCTCTTAGACACAACAGGAAGTATGGTAGTTGTTGTCAGCTCTGATCTTCTGGGAAGTTCTAGGAAACTTAACAGGTTGTTAGTTTCTGCTTAAATGTTAAGATGCTTTTGTAAAACTCTTCCCTGGAAATGCATAGCAATCTTTCAAAATGAAAGTAGAGGGTGCCTGGGTAGCTCAGTCATTGAGCTTCTGTCTTTTAGGCTTGGGTCATGATCCCGGAGTCCTGGGATTGAGTTCTGGGATTGAGCCCCACATCAGGCTCCCTGCTAAGCGAGCCTCTCTCACTCTCCCTCTCTCACTCCTCCTGCTTGTGTTCCTTCTCTGGCTGCGTTTCTCTCTGTCAAATGAATGAATAAAATATTTAAAAAAACAAAACAAAACAAAAACAAAACAAACAAAACAAAATGAAAGTAGAGGTTTGGATTTATAACATATGGTTTGTACATAATTAGCACATCAGCAACTCTGGATATTTCAGATTTATTAGGTTTTATGTTTACGGAGCTCTTTTTTATAGTATTTGGAGAGGCAGTTCTGATTATAAAAGAAACATAAACCATTGGAGAAACAAGAGAGAGAAAGGATAAAAATGCAGAAAAAGATATTTCCTTAAATTTTACCGTAACACTTAAACATTCTGGTGCATTTTGGTCCATTTTTTACATTTTTTTAAAGAGTTATGATTACATTGTGACACAAATTTGTACGCAGATTTTTCTTATTTAAAGTTTATAATATTTATTGCCTAATGCTATTAAAAAATCTTTGAAAATCTGGGGCACCCGGGTGGCTCAGTCCATTAAGCATCTGCCTTCGGCCCAGGTCGTGATCTCAGGGTCCTGGGATGGAGCCCCATGTCAGGCTCTCTGCTTAGCCTCTCCCTCTGCCTGTTTGTGCTCTGTCTCTCTGTGTTAAATAAAATCTTTTAAAAAATTCAATAGACGGTGCCTGGGTGGCTCAGTGGGTCAAAGCCTCTGCCTTCAGCTCAGGTCATGATCTCAGGGTCCTGGGATCAAGGCCCTCCTCGGGCTCTCTGCTCAGCAGGGAGCCTGTTTCCTCTGCTCTCTCTGCCTACTTGTGACCTCTAGCTCTGTTAAATAAATAAAATCTTTAAAAAAATTCAATAGAAAAATAAAAAATTAAAATTAAAATCTATTTTTAGAAAATATTTGGATAATAAGAGATAACAGAAAATTTAAGAAATATATATAGTATAAGGAAAATAAAAATTATCCACAATCCTACAACTCAAAGGTATTTATCAATACTTCAGAATTTTCCTTCCTTTCTCTTTAAATGCACTTCCCTTTACATAGATAAAACTTTTATTTTTAATCCTGTTTTTCTTCACTCATGTATCTTAAGGATTTTCCCATATGATTAAAAACTTTCCATAAAGCTCATTTTAATGCTTGCATAATGCTATATCATATCTATATACCATGATTTGCATCACCATTCCTTTCTGTAGGGCTTTTTTATTTTTAGTTTAATTTAGTTCTTTTTGGGGTGCCTGGGTGTCTCAGTCCGTTAAGCATCTGCCTTCAGCTCATGTCATGATCCCAGGATCCAGGGATCGAGTCCTACATTGGGCTCCCTCCTCGGTGGGGAGCCTGCTTCTCCCTTTCCCTCTGCCTGCTGCTCTGCCTGCTTGTGCTCTTTCTCTCTCTGTCAAATAAATAAAATCTTAAAAAAAAACAAAGACCATTTAATTCTTTCCTTGAATGATCCAGAAGTCTTGAATTTTATAATAATTTTTAATAAATAATAAAATAGCCTGAGAAATTTACATCAATAAGCTATGAAAGAAAAAAAATGGATCATTACAAATATGAAGTCAAGATGTAGTCATTTACAGGGGTGCCTGGGTGGCTCAGTTGTTTAGGCAACCAATTCTTGATTTCTTCTCAGGTCATGATCTCGGGATGGTGGGATTGGGCTCTGCGTGGCATTGGGCTCTGCCTTCTGTGGGCGGTCTGAATTGGGATTCTCTCTTTCCTTCTCCCTCTACCCCTTCCCAACCTGTGTGCCCACTTTTTCTCTCTCAAATAGATCTTAAAAAAAAAAAAAAAAAGATGTAGTCATTTATAGTCATAGACTGTGCTAGACTCTAAATATACATTGCCTGGACATTGATTCTCACCTTTTCCAAGGAGGATTTGTGATGGTTTATAGAGATACTCCGAAATTAGGACAGATTAAAAAGGTGCAAATATCAGGCCACAAACTTAATTCTGAGCATCCAGCAGCCAAAGAAATTAAGGTTAAGATTCACAATTTCCTTACAATGAAACCCAAGTTCAAATCAGAAGGGCAGCTACCTGGTATTGGAATGTACATCAATCTTTACGACAGGGTTCAAGATGAAGGGCATAGTCTGTGGACTATGCCTGGGTCTAGGAGGTCGGGGTTCTGAATTCCAGTACTAGCTTTGCCACTAACCAGCAGTGCAAACTTGCTAAGTCACTCAATCACTCAGTAAGGCCCTTATTTCTATCATTTAAGGTTCATTTGTAAATACCCACTACGTGCCGCTAGGATTACAAGAACAAGTAAGAAGTTTGTGTCCTTAAAGAATACAGATTCTCATGGGGAAAATAAGCATATAAACTGCTTAAGTGGATACACAACAGAAACATAGAGGGGCGCCTGGGTGGCTCAGTTGGTTAAGTGTCTGACTTTGGCCAGGTTATGATCTTGGAATCCTGAATTGAGTCTCACATCAGGCTCCACACTCAGCAGCGAGTTTCCTTATCCCTCTCTCTTTGGTCCTCCCCCCACTCATGCTCACTCTCTGTCGCTCTCTCAAATAAATAAAAGAATTAAAAAAAAAATTGTAATATAGAGATGACCAGGGAGGGATGTGAATGTCCCATCTGACATTCTGACTTTCAGATTAATCTAGACACAAAATATCACCGCCTGTAAAATTCCATTATGTTTGTTAAAGTCAGTATTCTGAACTAAAAAATATTGAAATCTTAATAGGATTGAGTTGACTTACGTATTGGTGAAGCAACCATAACTGGAAATAGTAATCGTGTTATTGCAGAAAGCTGGGTACACACATGCCAGATAGAAAGGTCTGTCGTTTTCCCGCTTACTTTTGTAATTATAATGTGGGTTGTTTTGCAGAATCTATTTCATCAAAGAATTGTCTTTTTACTTGTATGCTTTGTCAGAAAACCAACATCCTTTTGTGTGCTTCCCCTGGAAAATAGTCTGGCTCAGCTCTTCTTTCTTTTTTTTTTATTTTAAAGATTTTATTTATTTATTTGAGAGAGGGAGAGCAGAGAGAAAGAGAGAGAGAGAGTACGCACAAGTGCAGAGAGGGAGAAACAGGCTCTCCGCTGAGCAGGCAGTCCAATGAGGGACTCGATCCCGACCCCGAAATCATGACCTGACCCTAAGGCAGATGCTTAAGGACTGAGCCACCCAGGGGAGCCCCTCAGCTCTCCTTTCAAAATCTCTACCTAATGCCCCTCCCTTTCTTCTACATTGTTACTACAAATCTCCCTTTTCTGTTTTACATTCAAGTTTAACATATTCACATTTCCTTGGCACTTATTTTTCCTTGGCTTCTTGTACCCAGTCAATCAAATTCTGCAACTTTTTTCTGAAGAACATTCCAATTTTTCATCCGCTTCTTTTGTCACCGACAATTCCTTGCCTTTGTGGTGGTAAACTCTCATTTGGGATCCTCTAGTATCTTCTTCGTGTGGTTCTCGGCCTTTATTTCCCACAGCCCATTCTAATTATTTCCACTCCTCTTTATATCACTGGCTTCTATGGTGATTTAATTCTTAAAATTCCTTTAATAACACTGCCACTTTCCAGAGTAAATGACTAATTTGGTCTTAATGGAAAACTACAAAGACTCTGATCAGGATTTTCCATCCAAGTAGGTTTTATTGCACGTGCTCTCTCGTTTCACATGATCTTTGTCTCTCAGGTATGAGACCTCTCATTGGTCACTGTGATTATTTCCTCTCTCTCTTCTTTTTTTAAAGATTTTATTTATTTGGGGGGGCAGGGGGAAGGAGAGAGGGAGAAGCACAGCCCAATGCGGAACTCGATCCCAGGACCCTGGGATCACAACCTGAGCTGAAGGCAGTTGTTTAACCGACTGAGCCACCCAGGTGCCCTATTTCTTCTCTTTTAAAACTCAGAATCCCAATTCTCCCCAGATCCTTTAATATTTAACTTGGTGTTTTTATAATACCACAGTCCGCATGTATAAGCTTCTCTCTATTTCATATATACACATTTCTTTCTTTCGCTCCTCCACTAAATTGTGAGTCCTGAGGATAGTGACCACATCTGCAGTAAACACTAACTGGGGTAACCAACATTCCCCAGGTGACTACCTCTATCCAAACCCTCTCCATCCTCCAGCTTGAGCTAAGCGGTCTGAATAGAAATGGTCATCTTCGTTTATGATCCTGCATTTCTGATCACAGGATTGGGTAAGGAGTAGACTTGTAAACCAGTCTTGAGCCAACCATAATAGCTCATTCCCTGGACCACAGTGAGTGACTCAGAGGGACATGAGACCTAAATGGGGTCAGAATCCTATCTCAAGAGTTGAGGGAGAAAAGCCAGTTTTTCCCTTGAATTAAAAACTGTAAGAATGAGGACCTGGACCCTTTAGGTGCTACATCTCCAGAGAAAAATGATCTGGGAGAATGGCTGAGAAGCAGAGAATTCTTTGTTTGTTCCTCTTCTTGCCAAACTGAGATTTAATTATTCAACTATTTTTTCAATTCTGAGACCTACCCCAGTAGCTTTCAATCTCTTTTATTTGTTTCATCTGGTTTGAGTTGGGTTTCTGTCATTTGCAACCATGAAGGTCCTGATTCATATAATATTTAAACTATATTTTGAAATCCTTGTAGCACTGGTCTATAAAGCGGTGACCGCTATGTACAATATGCCTCATACCTCACCAGTCATCTTAACTTTAAGAAAAGATCTGTATTAAGCTCCTGAGTGGCTTAGTCAGTTAAGTGTCTGCCTTCAACTCAGGTCATGATCTTAGGGTCCTGGGATCGAGCGCTGCATCAGGCTCCCTGGTCAGCGGGAAGCCTGTTTCTCCTCTCCCTCTTCCACTAGCCCCCCACTCCCACTTGTGCTCTCTCTATCTCCTGGTGTCAAAACGGTCTAAATTCTATCCATCGGATTTGGGACCTACTTAATCCTATAGTGTTCCTTACTCTATCACCCAAATAGAATAAATCCCTCACAAATCCACTTACTTGGACTTTGTCATTTTGGTTCTCTGTGGAAATGCTTTCAACCAGTCTCAAGCTGTCGTTCAATGCTTAGTTTCCCACAGTCTGGTATCGTCCACACCATACTTCTAAAGCCGCTGTTGCTAAGCTCACCAGCAGCCACCTGGAGACAATATGATCTAGAGTTTAAGGAGGTGACTAGAACAGTGCACACAGTACAAACTCAATAAATGGCTTTTCACCAGAATAGAAGCTCCTTGAGAGCAAGATCAACATTTTGTTCATGACTATCTCCTTAGTGTCTGACAAAGAGTAGGTACTCAAATAGAAATGCAAGAAATCAGGAACTCCCAAATCCAATGTCATTTTCAGGTGCTTTCATAGTTGATCTTACTGTGACAGTCAAACACTCATACAGCAGTTACCTGTGCTAGGCATCGTTCCAAGCACTTTACAATCACGAACTCATTTAGTTCCCGTAACAACCTTATGGAACAGGTACTTTACGGTGAGCATTTTAGACATGACAAAAGTGAGGCACAGAGATGTTTAGTAATTTGCCCAAACTCACGCAGCTAGAGAGTGCAGAGCTGTACTGGAACCTAGGCAGTTTGGCTTCAGAGTTTATGCCTTTAACCCATGTTTGCTGCTCATCATTTGAAACTCTTTTTCCATTGGCTCCCACGAAAACACCCTCTCTCAACCTCTCTGACACCTCCTTCCTTGTTTTTTTTTTTTCTCTCTGCTCAACTCAGAAGCAGGGATGACATTTCCAGAAGTCTGTCTAAAGCCACTGCCTTTACTCACACACTGCCTAGTTGAGGGCATCTGCTAACATCCATACTCACATGATTCCCTAACCGTATCTCTAGTCCAGATATCCTTCCTAAACCTCAGACATCTGTGTCCAGCTGCTGTCTCTCTGGCCACCCCTCCTTCTCCTTCAAGAATCAAATCTTCAGAAAGGTAACAAACAAATGCATAATGCAAACTAGGTCATCACTTAATAGATTTTAGCTCCCTTGCCCCCTTCCACCCTCTTTCCTTGGCAAAATTAATGATGTATTTTATTTATAAACTGTTTATATTTCTTTTAGTCTACTAATGATGATGAATATACATTTATTGTTAAATTATAAACCCATTCAAAAAATAATAAATTCACTTTACATAAACCCACTTACATCTTTTTTCATTTAAATGTATTATACTCTTTATATTAAAATAATGGGGGTACTTGGCTGGCTCAGTTGGTAGAGCATGTGATTCTTGACCTCGGGTTATGAGTTTGAGCCCCACATTGGGTATAGAGATGACTTAAAAATAAAATCTTAAAAGGTAATGGGGTGACTGGGTGGTTCAGTTAGTTAAGCGGCTGCCTTTGGCTCAGGTCACGTTCAAGCCCCACGTTGGGCTCCCTGCTCAGCAGGGGTCTGCTTCTCCCTCTGACCCTCCCCCATCTCATGCGCTCGCTCTCTCTCTCTCTCTCTCTCATTCTCTCAAATAAAGGAATAAAGTATTTTTTAAAATAGCAATAATAATAATCAAGAAGAAAACCCCACAATCTTATCCCCAAATCAAATCAATATTTTATTTGTCCACCTTGTATCTAGATCCTTATCCATGGCAGATTCTGTTTTCTACATTCATGTTTCATATGCTCCAAAGAATTATATATTCATCCTCTTTTTGATAAGTCCATGCATGTTTCTCTGGTGTGCTTCTGTCATGTTTGACTTGCCTCCTCTTCCTCTCATCCTTTCCACTGGGAAACTAGTGACAACAGTTTGGTGTGGACCTTCCCACACCTTTCTCCTGTTGAATCAGGTATTTTTGGGTGGGAAGAAGGGAGGGTTTTGTCATTTGTTTTATAAAAATGAGAGTGTATAACACACGTGTCTTCTTGCTTTTCTCGTTTAAGAATGCATGGAGGAGCGCCTGGGTGGCCTTCTGCTCAGGTCATGATCCCAGCCTCCCTGCTCCGCAGAGAGCCTGCTTCTCCCACTCCAGCTCCCCTGTGCTTGTGTTCCCTCTCTCACTATCTGTGATAAAGAAAATCTTCAAAAAAAAAACCAAAAAGCGAAAACAACACATGGAAATCACTCCAGGCCAATAAGCATAGCTCTACCTCATTCTCTCAGCTGCCTAATATCATAAAGGATGAAGATACCACCATCTAGTCAGCCATTCCTGGGTTGAAGGGTATTCCGGCTGTTTCCAGTTCTTCACGACTACACACAGCAACAAGCAACCTCAAATGTACCTATCCTTGCACATGAATGCTTTTGTTTCTATAGGATTTAGTGCCCCAAATGGGAATTGTTTATACAAATATACAAAAGCACACGGCATAGTGCCCTCCATTCAAAGAAATTCAGTAAATGATGCTAATGATAAAGGATATTTGACTATGTGGTTACCTAGCAGCATTTTCATGGGAAACGATATGTTTCCTGGCAACTAGCAAGCATACATCATTGAAGGAGAATTTGTAAGGAAAGTACAAAAGACAGAATCTGGCACATAGCAACTGAGAATCATTGTTGCAAAGCATATTTCCTGTTGCATTTGCTAGGGCCTCTTAGACCAGTAGGACACTGGGGTGGTTTGAGCCCTATGACTGCATACTGAGTCCCTGACCTTCTGAGCTAATCAAACAGTAATATGCTTTCAAAAAACCTCAGCTTTGAAAGATCTCCCCAGTTGTATTACCCTTGACGCTGATGACTTCAGAGTTATGAAGTTGTCTATTTAAGGCAGTTGTATGTGAAAGCGTATTAAACGAGGAATCAGAACACTGATCCTGCCTCTGCCAAGTTGTCAGCACTGTGGCATTTTGAGCAAGCCTCAAAATCCTCGTATATAAAAAAAAAAGCTAATAATACTCATGCTGCCTACTTCGCAGTATTGTAGTGAGGAACAAATGGAATTATGTAAATGAAAGTGCTTTGAGAGTGCTATCCATATATTAGCATTGTTAATATTATTCTGATTGTTGAGTAGGCAATGTACTGTGTGTGGTGGCACCTTCCTGTTCTTTGTATCGCCAGGAAAGAATACATTACCACTGACAAGACTGCTTTTGTAGGAGTCGTGAAGGGCACTGCCAAAGTACAGAGCAATCCATATAAAAATAACAGCCACTGAATCTATAGACCGACACTATTCAATGAACATTTTTGACAATGGAGATATTTAAAAGCTGCCTCAATTTTTAATGTTCCGTATATAAATGAAAATAAAATCATGTAGTATGATTCCCCCTTCCTTTAAGTTTCTATTTTTAATTCCCATACAATATTAGATGTAATCCCCTTGTGTTCTTTCCCTAATCCTGGCTCCTGCCCATAAAATACACACAGGCTACAGGAATTCAGGTGTAACCTGGGATGCTTTCTTCCCAATTATTGTTATTTTTATTGTGATTAAAACATGGAGAAATTGGTTCCATTATAGATCAATACTCCATATATATTATGAATGAATATGTCTATGGATGGAATAGCAGAAACTACCTAACAGACATGAGGGGTCATTCATTTCAGAAATGTGCCGTACATATCGCATTCACTCTTTGGTGGCACAGAATGTTCGTAGAAGGAGCTCAGAAACCTCAGTGCCAGTTGAAATTTGGCAGTTGGTTCTGCCCCGCTGTTCTTAAAGGTATTCTCTCTGCAGGGATTTAAAAGTGTCTCCTGGCTATGGCTTAAGTTTTTTCTGTTTCACTGTTTCTGTTTTGATTCTTCCCTTTGGAAAACAGAGAAAACGCAATGTGTATCCAGTAGTGAAGGGTTTATGATGTTCTTTAGAGTTAGATCTAAATGATCACAACTGTCAATAGTTGGTAAAATCCGTGGGGGAAGAAAGTCGTATAAAGTATACAATTAAATTAATTAATTATTATTATTAATGTTTTACCTTTTGACTGGTGGTGTTTGCATCCGGTAGACAACACACGAGAAAGAAAAGCAGATATTCCTTGGAGTAATTTCAAGTTTCAGGCTTTGTCAGGGTCTTTGAAGTTATCATTTTGGGGATTGCCTGTCATACTCTTCAGTGTGCATTTGTTAAAGAAAAAGGAGAAAGAACCAAAAAAAACCCTCTGAGATTGGAGCTGCTATTATTTAAAATTGTTTTTCAGTCTAAATCCTTTTTTCAAAAGGGAGACTTTTGTTGTTGATCATTTTCTATTCTTTTGAAGAGTTAAATGTATTAAAAACTTAAAATGTGCAACAAGTAACATAAATGTACTATAAATAAAAATATTAGGACATACTCCATATCCTCCTCACTTTACCGAGACATGGAGAATAAATGTGATTTTTTAAAATATTTCTTTTCTTTTAGAGCAAATGGAATTTGCAAAATGGATAAATTACAGGAGTGATGGTACATATTGTAGAAGGACTCTTTGATTTTCAAAGCACCATATAGACTTCATAGAAACAACTGAATTTCTTAATTTATACAAATCATAGTACATACTGTTCAATATACAAGACACTGTGGTGAAAAACTCTATTGCACAAAGCAAAATACTCCTGTTTCACAAATAGAAGTAAAATTTCAGTGATCTACTCTTAATTTTACATCTGTGTAACACAACTGTTAAAATGAAATAAAGAATTAGCAATTATGAAAGGAAGGAGGACTGTTGACTATCTTACACTTTTGTCATGAATCAGAAGAGATTTCTTTTTCTTGAATTATCTAGAATATAGGTAGACAAGTAGCCTATAAAATGAGTACCTTCTAAGCAGCTTGAATTCACTCTGCACTATGTAGATCTCTAGAAGGACTACTTGGAAGATGGACTTGAGTGTTGATATTCAGCTATGGGACATCATGTGTGCACAATGAAAAAGCTCTCACTGTGTTTGAATTTTTTTTTAAGATTATTTATTTATTTATTTGACAGAGAGGGGATCACAAGCAGGCAGAGAGGCAGGCAGAGAGAGAGGAGAAGGAAGTAGGCTCTCTGCTCCCTCAGCAGATGCGGGCCTCAATCCCAGGACCCTAAGATCATGACCTGAGCTGAAGGCAGAGGCTTTAACCCACTGAGCCCCCCAGGCGCTCTGTGTTTGAATTTTTAATAGTTGATGACCCAATGGCAATTTTTGGTTGTTCAAAACTCTGTCAATTTTTCTTCTTAATACAAATACACATAATGCAAGTTTGTTTCTGAAATCCCATAGGGAGCAGTATTGAAAACTAGTAAGAGTAATTGTAATGAGTATACATTTCTAAAATGTATATGTCATGTAAAATGTAAAAGGTATCAAGGACACCTGTCTGGCTCAGTCAGCAGAGCATGCAATTCTTGACCTCAGGTGTTGTGAGTTCAAGTCCCACACTGGGTGTAAAGATTACTTAAAAAAATTTTTTTTTTAAGTAAAATGATGAAGGGTACCTGGGTCATGCAGTCAGTTAAAGGTCCAACTCTTGGTTTCAGCACAGGTCATGATCACAGGGTCAGGAGATCGAGCCACGTGTTGGGCTCCACACTCAGCATGGAGTCTGCTTTAGACTTTCTCTCCCTCCCTCTGAAATAAATAAATAAATAAATACTAAATAATCTATCTTTTTTTTTTTAAATGATTTTATTTATTTATTTGACAGAGAGAAACACAACTAGAGAGGGAACACAAGCAGGGGGAGTAAGAGAGGGAGAAGCAGGCTTCTGCGGAGCAGGGAGCCCAGTGCGGAGCTCGATCCCAGGACTCCAGAATCGTGACCTGAGCTGAGGATAGTCGCTTAACCAACTGAGCCACCCAGGCAGCCCATCAATCAATCCTTTTTAAAAAGTAAAATGATCATCGAGGAAACTGAGTATGAGATACATGAACACTCGGTACTTTCTTCTCAATTTTTTTGTAAATCTGAAACTGTTCTTGGGGTGCCTGGATGGCTCATTTGTTAAGCACCTATCTGCCTTCAGTTCAGGTTGTGATTCCAGGGTCTTAGGATTGAACCCCATATCAGGCTCCCTGCTCAGAGGGAAGCCTACTTCTCTTTCTCCCGCTCCCCCTGCTTGTGTTCCTTCTCTCACTGTCTCTCTCTCTCTGTCAAATAAATAAAATCTTTAACATAAATAAATAGATAGATAAATAAATAAAAATGTTCTTGGAAAATAAAGTCTATTACAAAAGAAACGAACAAGAGCAAGATTTTTTCTGTTTTATTCAATCTTGTTATAGGATTTTTTCCATGTTCTGCAAGATGCTAAGTACTCAGATGTAAAACAAATATTAAGATATTCCTGTAATGTTTTCCTTTTGAAAATATCACATTACTTAACTATTTGAGCCATTTCCAGAAGTTAGTGCAGACCTCTATCTAACATTTGGTTTGTTAATACCTAACAAGAAGAAGACAATAGAGATTTTTATTTCCTCGGTAAAGCAAAAACACTTGGAAAAGTTCTTGCTGTCTATTATCTCTACTAAGTTTAGTTACTTAAAAATTTAATCTTTTAGATTTAAGAGAGATTCATTTGATATTTTACAATTAAGTATTTGCTAAAACGAAGGACTCATAAATAGCAGATCTCTGGAACTTTTTAAATAAAAGCTACAATAAATACAGGTGCAATCTTACAAGTGATGATGTGAAATTTTACCTTAACTTGAACTGGTATTTTAAATATTATTATTTTTTTTTTTTTTTTTTTTTTTTTAA